>CABFOQ010024119.1:0-11636 GCA_900660455.1 Gephyroberyx darwinii
GGCTGAAGGCCTCCCAGGTCGCCATCGATATCAGAGACAACGAGAGGAATGGCAGAGCCAGTCTGCACATGGTGGAGGACGGGGCAGAGCCAGAGGCACTCACAGTGGTGAGACACACACACACACACACACACACACACACACACACACACACACACACACACACACACACCTGGCTTTTGTGAGGGCCGTTTAGGGAATATTATTATTGAGCAATGTCGTGCACATCTGGCTAAGTACAATAAAGTGGGCTCCCCAGTTTGCCATTTTCAGCAGCTCCACACCTGTCCAGACTGTATGATTACATAATCCTCCTGCATTAGCACAGTAATGGTGTAATGTACCGTGTGGTTTAGAATAGGATTATAATAGATGAAAAATAGAATGAAACTTCTATTCTGCTTTTACTCCAATGTTGCTGTTGCTATTTCAATGAGATTTCATGTCTGAAATCAACAGGAAGTGCACAAAACATGATGCAGACAAAGATATGATTTCTTATTGATTTGTAATATTAAGTACCTAAGTGAATATATTTTGATGAAAATATATTCACACCATATATTTATACCAACATTGCTAATGACAAATTTTACGCTTGTATTTTGGAGGCATAATTGCCTCACTTAAAGTATTGTTCTAACTGTCTCTGGCTGGTTTGAGGGAGCTGCTTCACCTTTCCTCCATTGTCAATATTGGCACACACTTCGCTTGGCACTGAGGTTGTTGGACTCCGGGATGAAAACAGAACACCTGGAGGAAACCCATGAATACATGAGGAGAAAATATAAACTCCACACAGAAAGGAGCTTCTTGCTGTGAGGCGACTAACCACAGAGCCACCGTTCTGTCCAAATAAAAATCGAATCAATTGTTCTAAGGCCTATTTGTGTATTATTTGTATAATATTTTGTACCCTCAGCCTCTGATCCACTGATGTTTTGCTCTGTGTATAGTGTGTGCTATACTGAAGAGTAGAGAGTGTGCCAAATCGTACTGGAAGACAAATGCAGCCACATAGTGCTGGTGATGGCTGTTGTGCAATATGTCTTTTTTCACATAATAATTCCAGGTTACAGGTGAGGCCACACAAATCAGAGGTAATGACCAGTTCACTACTGAAACGTCAGCTCCCACAGTTACTGTTGTGCAAATTAAATTGTTGAAAGGTGGCAGTAAGTCAAGTCTTTTTGCAGTGTGATCAGAATGGCATTGCTATTGTGCAGCAATGCCAGCAAGTCAGGTAATTAAGGGAGAGGCTACTCCGTCCAAGTATATTTCACTTCCAACCTTCAGAAGCTGAACTGTCTGTGTCTATGACCAATGTGGAATTCACTTTGGGTTAACTATGTGCCAAGTTATTGCAGCCAAAGCATCCTATCTATTCAATTCCTGGCACCCTTTCTCATCTCCTTGTTTTTTCTCCTTTGTCAATACAGTCAGCGTAAATACCTTCAGGGCTTGTGCATGTGTGTACTACTACTATTTAATTTGCAGAAATGTTTTTGGTGAATAAAAAGGAGACTCAGAGCTATTAGACTGTTGAATGGTGCAATTTGTCAATAAAGTGCAGTCTTCGTGAATCATGGGCTTGGTGCATTTATTTGTAACGAGACTTTCAGCTAATGTCCTGTCTCAACTCAAACCAGCCACTTGCCCATTCAACACTCCATCAAGTGGCCACTTAGCTTGGGTGTTCAGAAGTGGCCACTCAACCACTTTAGTGTTTTGGTTGAAATTTGAAATTAACACAGTGCACACTCAAATTTCCAATTGTAATTTGGAAGCACTCAAAAGACCACACACCGCTCTCCTTAAACGCCAACGTTTTAGGCAAGTGCAAGTGGCGTTGCTAGGATACGGTGCTCAGATTGTTGCTAGCTAAGAGAGGCTGGGGGCCTCTGGGATAGGATATGGACAAAGAGGAAAATTGTGTCTTTCACTTGTTGCCTCAGTTCTATTGATCTCATATCTTTTCTTATTATCCACAGGTTATTTCCTAAAAGGTTTCATAAAAGCTTGTAAAAACCCAGAACGTTCTGATTGAGAAGGTTTTGTTCAATACCCAAATACTGCTTTTGAAGTTATGCATTTTTCTGTGGTCCTCTTTGTGTATGTTTAAAGTCTGTTAGCTTTACTGCTATTGTAAGGTACCTTATATTAGCTAGGGTATGAGAATAAAAGACTTGATAAATGTTTTATATTGATTATTGAGATATTCATAAACAACCATGGAAAAGATGGTATCATTTTGTAAATTTGGCTAATTGAGTTTTGTCTTGCACCTCCGTCTACTTTCTTTCTTTCTTTCTTTATTTGCATGGCTTTAGTTGGCGATGGAGCACATGCACATAGACCTCTCCAAAATCACATAACCACTTTTATGTTATCTTTGCCTAGTTTACTTTTATTTGAATTCTTCAATCAATGACTAACTTACAACCTTTTTTTAAATCACTTAAGTAAAAAGGGTCACCGACAAAATAATGGAAATACATTTTATTATACAATAAAATTAGTTGTATCTGCACGTGTGGTTATTGCGTGAATGATTGTATTCCAACATAAAACTGTCGCTGCACAGCAAACATTGTGACAGGGATTTCAGTATCTCTAGAAATGTGAATTTCAACTTAAAAGCCTCATCATTTGCCCATTATAGCACACCGCCCCGGTGGAAGTACTGAGGTTCCTATTCATGAATCAAGCTTCAAGTAGGAGCTTTTGGTTCTGGGCTTGTCAAATCTTTTTGTCAATGAACTTCTACGTTTAGAGAGACCTTTTACAGATGCATGATTGCTCTGAAAACCCACTCAAAAAACCCATGTAATACCCCAACCATCAGCAAGCACACACACATTTTTAAGCACAAAAAGCCTGTGTGTGTGTTCAAGTCACACCTTCTTTGCTTCTGAGCTTTGAGTGAGTGTTAACACGTTTCCATATTTACACGTTTGCGTTGATATGAAAATGTTTGTGTGTGTCTATTTATTACTGAATATCTTGCTGACTCTGTGTGTGTGTATGTTTTAGCGTGTGTATAAACCCTCACTCTGGTCTCCATGCTGCTTACAGAACACTTTAGGCCGAGTAAAGCCTGATTTATGCTTCTGCATCTCCGTATCCCCCTACATGTGGGGCTGTCGTCCGCAGAAGTCCACATTGGTGTTTGCCAATATACTTGCACGTAGAGTTAACGCGTACACTAGGGGGCAGTGTTGCATTCACTTAAACTAACAGTACAGAAGACGAAGAAGAATACAGATACAGAAACCTGTTTTCACCCCGGGTAAAAGTGTAAACAAAGAGATGTGCTTGTTACGTTGTGGTGGATCAATTTTTTAAAATTTTTTTTGCAGACCTCATCTGAGAGTTGCTCCTCAAACAGCACCGCAGCACCGGTCAGACAGGTCACCGGTCTGCACAAGGCTTAGCTGTAGAAATGAACTTCTGTGTGATGGAAATGTGTGGGTAGAGACGCACCACAACAAAGGGAACCCAGATTGCATGGGCAGTAAATTATAACATTGAGTCACAATTTTCAAGTAAATGACTCATGATGGCATAAGTGTTCTACAGAACCAGCGAGCCCACTCAGCGAGACATCACTAAAAAGAAAAGGTTGATTTCCAAAATGCTTTATATCCAATATGGAAATAAAATCAGTACCTTAACTTTGCCTTTAATGTCTCTAAAATATAGGAGGATGCAGTCTGTGAAAATGTTATCAAATGTATTTACTTGTGCAATAATGTTATTTTATTTTGTGAGAGCATTTTGGAATGAAATTCTTCAAATATACCACTCACCTACAACAATAATTGAAGGGAAATCTTCACTAACTAGATAGTCTTTGCAGTAGGGAAACATTGTCACCCTGCTGTCCTTGCCACATAATAAGGATCTGAAGATGAAGACAAAAGGGTGAGGTGAAAGCTGGACCCAGAGGGACCATTAGGAGCACATCAGCCTTACATAGTGCAGGCTCAATGGCTAATAGGCTATTTTCCCACCCACATTATGGTATAATATACACTGAGTGGACAAAGCATTAGGGCGACCTGCTGTTTCCATGAAATGGGCTGACCATGTGAATCCAGGTGAAAGCTGTGATTCCTTATTGATTTCACCCATTAAATCCATCTCAGTCATGAAGGGGAGATGGAGGCGAAGGTGAGGAGATGTTAAAGAGGGTTTTCAGTCCTCTTGACAATCATGGACAGGGATTGTGCAGAACGAGGTGCAACTCAACAGTAGGAAGGTGGCCCTAATATTTTGTACTCTCTGTACATCTGGTAGCAGCAGAAGGGGCGTGCAGCTAACCTGCAGTGCCCTCCAACACTGCCAATGGGCCCTCCAGCAAGGCACTGAAACTCTACCAGCTCTAGTGGTGATGAATGACAGTTAACCCTGCACTTAATGGAAACGCATGATTTTTTTAGTGGTGTGTGTGTGTGTGTGTCTGTGTGGGGGGGGTGGCCTAGTGGTTAGAGGGACCAGAGCAAAGCTGAACACCTACCTCCTCACTGTGGATAAAACCATCAGCTAAATTCTGGATCTGTGTGTGTGTGTGCATGTGTGTGCCCATCCCATTGATTTAATACTGACACTATATAAAAATGAAAGCCTCACACACTGAACTGGCAGTAGTTTACATCCTTCTTAACAATTATTGATAGCAATTCAGATGCAATAAAAATTCAGACTCTGGTGTTGGACCGTTCACCGTCACATCTTCTGTTATTACATCAATATCTCGAAACAGTCTCTCTAACTCTCTACAGAATATAAACGCTGCATTATGGGATCAAAGCCTGCCAGTAATCTCATAACGGCATGAATCAATGTGGCTATCAGATTTGAACTTCTTCATGGCAGGCTGCTAAGACCGATGTATGTCAAATTATGGGATGCTATGAAATCCACGGAGCTGGGCCATAACTACATTATGGTCTTGAGTGAGTGGGCGTTTTGCACTAACAAGGTAAAGATCCTGTATGCATGTGCACGTTTATGTGTGTGTGTGCCCTTGCAGCCTGTGCATAAATCTGTGTTTCTGAGTGTGTGTGTGTGATCTCTTTAAAGTGTGTGTTACTATATGCTTATGTGCGTACGTGACATGTATGTGGATGCGAAATGTGTTTATGTGTGTAACACAGTTTGGTTGTCGTATGAGTGGGATAATCTAATTGCTAAGGTACTCGGAGGACAAGCCGGCTACAGAGACCCGGCGTGACAGACTGTGTTTCGACTGTACCGCTAATCCTGTTCCAAAACTGATTTTAGTGTCGGTGAAGGTGTGTATTATCAAAGTTAGGATGACAAGAGAGTGAGAAAAGTACAGTTCTGAAGGTTTTGTGAGGACAAGCTGGTGATGGAGGTTTGTAAGATCTAACCGAGCTTCCACACTGCGAGCAACACAATCTACAAGTCACCAAAAGTCTTTAGAAACGTAAATGTCATTGTCATTAAAACCACTGAGACAGGAAAATTGTCATTTGTGATTATTTTTTTGTTGTTGTTGTTGCTTTTTTTGTGGGGCATTTTGCCTTTATTGGATAGTAGAGAGACAGGAAGGATTGTGGGAGAGCGAGGGGATGACGTGACGAGTTGTCAGTATTAAAAACCATAATTACTGGAATCATTTTGATCATTAATCAAATTGCAAGCAGCATATTGCACATGTTCTGCCTAAACAGTATATTGCACTACCAGTGTGTCGTACAAAAATGACATTATAATGACATATCCCAACAGACAAGTGTAATCTCATTAAAGTAGCTTCAGCTTCAGGTGATGGCCGTGGCAGCAGGAGTTGTGAAATTGCAGCCAGACTCTTGCAATTTGACCCCGGTCATTTCCTCAAGCATGTTGCGTAACATCACATATTCCTCCATGGGTGAGAGAAAATACTCTGCGGTACGCTTTGAAATTGACTTGTATTCATTCTCAATGTCAAGTCACGGATATTCGGCGTTTCATTCGCAAGTGATATTTTTATCTCTCGCATTTTGACTGGAGGAATTAAAGAGGCGGAAGAGGGCACTTTTAAAAGTCCAACTCCTGGTGCCCGCCCGCGACTCTGTAACCTTGCAACAGCCAATGACGACACAGACGCCATCACATACAGAGTGATCAACACTGAGGAGGAGAGAGCGCTGTCTGCTCTTATTTTTACTATCAAATTTGCCCTGAGATCTCATTTTAGAATGAAACTGGTTTGATTATTACTCATAATTGTGTTATTTTGAGAAAGTACGTGTGATAAACTGTACACCAGTTAGCCAAAGTCCAGTCAAGTCAACTCAAAGAAAAATGTATTGCAGCCAATGGAGAAATAATGGATCAAAGGGGGAGAGGAGAGGACAAGAGATGAAAAGTGGAGAGAAGATAGGCAGAGAAGAGGAGGAGCAGAGGATGGAAGGGGAAAGGTGACATAAGGAGGGTGGAGGTAAGGTAGGACAGAGGTGGAGATGAGGCAGAAGAGAGGAGAAGGAGAGGAAATAGAAGGTAGGAGAGGAAAGTAGGGAAATGCACTTTCATTAAGGAACAATCCCATCCCTTCTTTCTCCTTCTCTCCTCTCCTCGCCTCTGCCTCCTGTCCTCCTCCTCCTCTCTTCATGCAGTCACCCCACTAGCTGCTACGCGGTGCAGCCATGCATCACCGTGACCACCCTGCCTGTACCCGCTGTTAAACTATTCCTGGGAGAGAGTTCACCTGTGAATCCGGCGCTCTGGTGAGATGCTGGAAGACGAGTGCAAACAGGACAAAAGCAGAACAAGTTTCATTTCCCTTAACAGTTGTCAGTGACCATGCATGGTGTCTTGTGACAAAGTAATGTGTGTGTATAGAGTCCAGCGCATCACTGCATTGTGTCTGAGTATATAGAAACTTGTTTTTGGTGCATTGTATTTTGAGCCTTGTACCCTGTACCAATGAGTAATCATGTTGGGAAACACATCGCAAAGGAGTGGAGGAAAACACTGGAACAGAACAAAAGAATAGCAAGGTTCTGCAGAAAGAATAGGGTTGTCAGACTGTCAAAGCCTGACAACAATTTTTCTTGTTTACTGTAAGCAACATGTTCTTAGCTAAATCTGCACTAGGCAAGATTTTATGTAAAAATCCACTCCTCTTATCAACCTTAATCACAAAGCAGGGCTGCAGCAAGAAGGCGTCCCATCTCCCCTAATTGAGACAATGTAGATTTGCTTAATTTACCCAAATTAAAGTCTGCCGTCGGGTGTGGACACTTCGCCGCACACAGGCAGCGACAAATCAAAACTTAAGAGCAAAATACAAATTGCAGCAAGGGCTCCACTCTCCGTTCCTAAATTAATCTTAAAATTAGGCTGAGGATGAGGGTGCCTGCCAGTTTTGTATGTTTTTTTTTATGCCTTTTGTTTAGTTTAAGTTTACTTGAGTTACTTATTAAAATATATTAGCAGAGTGATAAAAAACAAACACTGAAAAACAATATGAAATGTAAAAAAAAAAGAAAAATGAAATGAATCTGTACAGGTGAAGTAAAAAAGGGGCTTATACCACATCAAAACAAACAACAAAAAGAGGAGATGTACTGTTCCATATAGAGGCTGTAGGCCGACTAGCTGAACTGCTATATACATGGACGCTAATGAGCAGACCAGTAGCTCTCCAGATGCTGAGGCAGCGTCTATATGTGTTATTCTCAGCCTCGCTAACACATGGTGCTGTCTGACTAATGCTGAAGTTTGCTGTGAACCAAATCAGCTGAGTCTAATGAATTAAAATTAGAACTGTGGGTTCAGAGTAACAAGATGTATGGCATGCAACGGATGCATATTTACCGTTGCAAGTAAATACACATGTTGGAAGTAGTCACCCAGCAGTTTTTGAACCCCATATTTAACCCGGCAAGTTGACAAAGGGCGCATGCTCCCCAGATACCTCTACAGCACCGCCTTATTTTTATTATTGTTTAATGGAAAAGATGCAATGAGCTTTATAAGCATTCTGACTTTGGTAAAGGAGCATTGGGCTTCAGATGGGTTTTCAGTAGGCTGGTATGTAGTTAGGTAGTGTGAATAGTCACTGTTCAGACTACAGTTTTAACCACAGTCTGATACATGGAACTGATACAAACTGAGAGGCAGGACTAAGGGAAAACAATGGGATACACACCCAGATGGACAGAGAGAGAGGGATGTGTGATTGACGTATGAGTGAATGTGAGTAGGTATTGGATAATTTTACTTATGAATGCTGCTGAAAAGTTGAAGAACCTGTCATGAAGAAGTGCTGTAAGTGTAATAAACTGTACAGCAGTTAGCCAAACTCTGTCAGCTCAAAGAAAAATGCCTCCTAGCCAATGGAGAAACACTGGATCAAAGGGGGAGAGGAGAGGACAAGAGATGAAAAGTGGAGAGAAGAAAGGCAGAGAAGAAAAGTAGGAGAACAGGAGGAGGAGAGGATGGAAGAGGAGAGCAGCTGAGATGGGAGAAAAGAATGGAAGGGAGGGGTGACATAAGGAGGGGAGAGGAGAGGAGATGAGAGAGGAGAAAGTGAGAGAAGTGGCGATAAGGCAGGGGATGAGCAGAGGAGAGGAAAAATAGAAAGCAGGTGAGGAGAGGAGAAGAGATGTCTGGACTTCAAAGACGCTGCGGACTCAAAAGTGGACCACCTTCGCGTGAAGACCCCCTACTGAGAGAGGGATCGGGGTGAGACAGCGAGGGAGAAAGAAACAAGGAGAGAGAGAGGAATAGGGCGACGAGGAGAGAGTTGGTAGAGGGAGATACATAAAGAGAGGCTGTCAGTCTGCTGGCTGTCATCTGTGTCATATATGTAGTATTTATGAGCCGCTGTCTTTTGTTCCTTTAGTGTTTTCTGAGTCATTTTTGCACTTCAGTGACAACCCAGAGGCGTCTCACACATGCAGTTACATACCATTTCCTCTGCTGCCCTGAAGCGGGCCATCACATAGAATGGTCAACTACTGCACAGATAACCAACTAGGGTTTTTGTCATCCCTTGTCATCTATTGCTCTTGGTTGTTCATCGTAGAAAGGCTAGAGGATAGTATTTAGAAGAGCACGATGAGATATTTAAACATTAGAAAATGGTTTTAAATGGTATTGTGCAGTGATGTAGCGGTAAATAAAAAGTGAACAACCACTCAGTGATCATTAGAAGAAGAAGAAGATTCATTTATTTGTATTTTGGGTGCACAAATACACTAACACACACAACACATGCAAGGGGAAGTGACCGCCGAAAATGAATTTTTCTTCTGCATTCATCCCATCCTAGCTGTCTTTCCTCCAGGGACAGTGGGCAACCCTTTTTCTTTCGGCGCCCGGGGACCAGTTCCAGATCTTCGTCACGGTCAGGGACAGCAGAGGATGTTGCATGTTTTCAGATGGGGTTCTTTACAGGAGGAGACCTATATGAGCATGGGGAGAACATGCAAACTCCACACAAAAAGGCCCGGGAGACCTGGGCACCCCAGAGTCAACAGCCCAGGTGGGAATCGAACCCAGGACCTTCTTGCTGTGAGGCAACAATGCAATTTCATAAGGCAAGCAACCATCAATAGAGACAAAAATCAATTGTATTTTCAGAAAACCCCTTTTCCCCTTCAAACCGTGTTCATATTCTCATATCACTTACATTTACGTTTCATACGACTTTTACTACTTTGATACTACTTGAATGAATTCACACAAGTTTTGTTGTGCGGGGAAAAGTAAAACCTCCATGGTCTTGTGACACCCACTTCACTTCTCATGGTTTTATCATGCAGCAGATTGACATTTAATAAACAATCTGACCAACTGAGAGAGAAAAACCACCGTTAAAAAAGTATATATACAATTTCTACAAAACATGAAGAATAAGGAAGGCATGCTCCAACACTCTAAATCACCAATTTTCAGTGCTGCTTGTTTGACAGGCTGTTTGGAGGTGCGATACGCGTTGACAGCCAATGACACAGCCAGCCTTGCGGGTATCTGATGGTGGATTTCATTAGGCCCGGTTACAACCTCCGCTCTCCGGGGCTTCACACAAACAAGGCCCTGCTGTATCCCATAATATCAGGTTTGGGCTGTTTGTGTGTTTATGTGGCATTTGAATCACCCTTAACTGTGTCTCCAACCTATAGTTGCTGTAATGTGTGTGTGTGTGTGTGTAATGTACAATTCCTCTTAACTGTCTCGCCCGTAGCTGACTGTCACTGTGTGTGTGTGTGTGTGTGTGTGTGGTACAACTCTCACCCATAGAAATGATGAAGAATCTAGCTGTGACTGTGTGTGTGTGTGTGTTCGCAGTAGTCTAATTGTCCAGTTCCCAGGATACGTGTAATACAGCCACAGTTCATTTACTGTCTCTATCAGCCCCTATTAGTAAGGAGTAGGAAGGGATTTAGCCACCACCCCTCATGATAACACACTAAAAGCTGCCTGCAATCCAAAAGAAATAGGCTTAATTATCTCTCTTCCTTAGTTGCTCTTTTTCTCTCCTCCCACCTTCACTTAGCAATTTAAATTAAATAAGCCACAGACACAGCTTCTGCTAATGATTTAGCAGAAGCCTACGTGTGTTTTCAGAGCTTGATAGCATTGCGTAATCTCAAGTAGGACACAGATGTAGCCATTATGAAAGACTTTCTTTCACTGCTTGCGTGGCTGCTGATTTGCTGCTCCGCCTCTGAGACGAATTGGAAAATTAAAATTTTGTTTCGGCCAACAGAGGGCGCAAAAAATAGAGTCTGTCAAGTAGCTGTAGAAATGACGGCAGTGGCTGTTGCAGGATGGTTGCAGGACAGATGCACGATGGGGGGTTTTCTGTTTCCGTTACCACTACAAATCATGCACAGTTCATAGCAGCAAGTTTTGTTGAAGCGAGCACGATTCTTAGCTTAGCAAGATGCAATGAATGAGCAGGTAGGGCTTCGGGGGTCCGGCTCAAGGACTGTGGATGGACACACAAGGTCATGGGGTCATATTCAACCGCAGCATCCTCCAGGACACACTGCTCGTCTTCATGCTTCTGTTTGTAGATGCTGGTAACAGAAACAGGATCATCCTCCCCGTCCTCTACGAACAAGCCTCCCCTGGTTTTCTTAGGCAGGTGTGTGTGTAACTCGTACACACTAAGTGGTTTTCTCCTCCATAAGACTAAAGCCATCAACCACCAAGCCTCTAAACAAGTCCTATGTCCTCTGTCTCCTCACATCTGTCCTCTCTCTCTCTTTGTGTGACCCTGAAAACCTATTGAGCTATGTTTGAGGCTGTGTGTGAGTGTGTGTGTGTGTGTGTGTGTGTGTGTGAGACTGGCTGTTTTATGTGTTGTGAAGTGGAAGCTGATGATAGAGTAATTAGTGATGATGTCTTGGCTATTAAAGCACGCTGTCTTTTAGATGACAATCAGCAATTTTTCAGTTCAATGACACACTATTTATTATGGCTCAAATATAATCTGACAGCATGGCATCAAGTCCCCTTGTAAAGAGATTGTCCCCCCATACACACACACACACACAAAAAATAGATCTGACACACACTTCAAAAGAAAATAGGCCAAGTCTCTTCCTGTCCCACCCTCTCTGTGTCTCTCCAGGAGTTGTCTTTCTGTTAGTCTGTCTCTCCCTCCTACC
>CABFOQ010024120.1:4277-57412 GCA_900660455.1 Gephyroberyx darwinii
GGGGAGAAACACAATATGTAATTTTGTTTAATAGTTATCCTGGTGCAAATTGAATATAGATTGGCATGCTTCTTAATTACTGCAAGGCTCATTTGCTGGGATCCGGACAATAAAAAAGCCTGACAGTTTTGACATCTCGCAGAGAGAGGAGGCTCAGGAAGATTTATGTGCTATTTGAAATCTTATCCCCAGTTTTAGCACCGCTGTTGATCACTCAGAGAGTCTCCTCCTGGCAGAGATAGGGAGCTGACTTGTCTTCCATCCCATCCGGCTCAATTCATTTCAGAGGGGTTTATCAGCGTGAAAAAGTGTGTGTTTACTTTGCTGATAAAGCATCACACAGAACACGAGAACAACGGCAGATAGAATCTACAGTACTTACAACGGTCTAAGTTTGGAGCCGTGCCCGACCACATGCGCTTGGCCTCACGCTGAGGATGACTATAAATTCCACTCTGGGCGTACCCATGACGTACCCGGGAGTCCTATTCCTATTGTCTATTTCTCTGTTCTATTTCTGAAAGTAGCAAATTCTACAAGTGTCAGGTAGGTGTAAGTGTGACTGAGCTTAATGTGATCAACCAGGAAGTGTTCGCTCTGCTGTGTTTGATTTCTGGTACAATTGGGAGCTGTGTCTGACCGCGTCCCTTCGGCCAGACGCTGCTCATTTCAAAATTTCTTTGACAGTGAGCAGACAGTGCATTATACTCATTTTGGCTTCACCATACCAAAATTGTGCAGCAGACAGGCTTTATACCAGGAAGCACCACTGCTATATCCCTTTCTCTTTCTGTGTGTACGGTACTCACACGTGCAGTTTGGAGCGGTGCCGGACCACGTCCCGTTGGCCAGACACTGACGTGTAGGCGAGCCGGAGAGGAAATAGCCCTCCATACAAGAATATACGATGGAGTGGGAGAAGGTTGTGCCGTCGACACGGGAAATTCGTCCGTGGGCTGGCGTACCTGGGTTCCCACACTGCACCGCTGCAATAGACGGGAGAAAAGAGAAGGGGTGAAGGTTAGAGGTGTAAAATAGTAATGGATTTTCTATTTTCCATATCAGTGATTCACAATCTGAGGGTTGGGAGCCCGTAGGGGGCTGCAGGATGATTTGTGTAGGTGACAAGATGATTAAAGGGTTCTGAAAAATATATTCCCCCTATATTATATGTATTATCATATTAATTATTTGTGGAATAAATGCCTTTTTTCTTGTGAAATAATGAATATTTCTAGCTTCTAGACTTACTCCAACAAGTAGTCAATCTGAAACAATCTGAAAAAGGGCAGGTACAAATCATTGGTTCCCCATTATGTGCGTCATACCGCATCAGGGGGTTGCATCAAGGCACTGTTTTGCTTTTAGAAGCTGTGAGCCACACAAGTAAGGAACCACTGATCTATATAATATCACAGCTTTATTATTAAAAGGGCTAATGAGCAGGGCTGTCGCAGCGGTAACAAATGTACATCCACCCCCATCACACCATAGCTGAGTGATCAGTAAACAAGTGCAGTTTCTGTACAGGCCAATAGCACATCCGTAGCGCTATGATGTATAGTTCTTTGTGAAAACGAGAAGAGGGTTGTGGGAGTTATTTGAAAATTTGCAGTCTGAGGATTCATAGTTACATTATTACAATTACAGAACTTTCACTTTCATTTACTGCTAAAAAAAATATCTAAAGGAGAATTTATTTCCTGATTTAGAACAATGGGCCAGAGCAGCTTCATAATACTGCTTATACTATTAAGGCACAAATTGATCTCAGACAAGAGGTTGCATTTCCCACAATGCATTACTTCGTAATTAAATCCCTGAGGAACAAAATAATAGATTTTCTATTGCAGATTGAGGGGTGAAACGCTTTTAAACGCTGCTGCAGCCTTTTCAGCATTTCCGGAATATACAAACCAAGAGAATTATTTCTCCCTGTTCCTGAGGGAGAAAAGTATAGGGTTTGTTTCAAATGCTTTTCTTCTGCTCCAAATCATGTTTCATTACTAAATTGATTTGCCCTCTCAATCACCTAATTGCCTGGAAAATTTGAAATAGTGATTTCAGTATGAGTTGAGTGTTGTAAACACAGGGGTGATTTCTCGCAGTCCAATCACACACATACTCACACATCCACGATCAACAAGGTGCAAACACACACACTGATAGGCACACAAAAACTCTCCACATGCAAGTACATGCACACACACACACACACACACACTACAAATAAAGTATTGTAGCCTATTTGACTTCTTCATTTAATAATTCATGACAGACATGATGACAGACGAACCAAACAGGCCTTGATGATGACGTGGGCTGGATATTAAGCTGAATATCCACATTGACTGTTTTCCAGAGACTGTAAAAGGTTGTGGATAACGGATGGATGGGCTTTAACATAAGACAGGCCTTTAGATCATACACAGACAGCACAGAAACTCATTCAGGCTCCAGTGAATTCCTCACCCCTTCCTCCTGGGGGAGAGGGATAGCTAAAACAATCTTTAAATCAGCAGTTCAGCAGGGAGATGGAGAGAGAGAGAGAGAGAGAGAGAGAGAGAGAGAGAGAGAGAGAGAGAGAGAGAGAGAGAGAGGGAGAGAAAGGAGAGAGGAGGGGAGAGAGAGAGAGAGAGAGAGAGAGAGAGAAGGAAAGAGACAAAAAGAGGGAGGAGGGAGAGAGATAGAATGAAAGCGAGAGAGCAGTTCAGTGCATTGGACCACCATATTAAAAACGACACTGGCGTCGTGCCGAGCCGGCGGACAGTACGGAGATGAGAGCAGAGGCAGTCAAACATTTGCCTCAATATCCGGTTGACCCCTGGGGGTAATTCATGCACCACGTAGAGCTGACGTCCTGTGAACTAATATCTTCAAAATCCACAATGATTCATTTATCACAATCCAAAAAAGAACTTGGCTTTAGGTGTCTAGAATTAATGAATTTTTTGGTTGCGATCTGGAAGCTAGTCACAGCACCATGTGCTGGCAGAAAATACCAGACTGCAGCAGAGAGATACTTATCCATCTGGTGCAGGACTGTGTTTGTGAGCATTTGCAATCATTTGCGTGTGTGTGCATGTGTGTGTATATATGTGTGTATGTGCAGAAGGAAGAGTGTCTGTGTGTGTGTGACAGAGAGAGTGTGTTACGTCGTTGTACCGCTCCTGTGTTACTCCTACTATCTGATGCATGACATTTCGAAGACATTTTAGAGATTGCCCTTACATTTGCAGAAAGGCTGTCTGCCCGACCAGGTCCCGTTGGGGAAGCAGATCCTCTCCGCCGAGCCGTACAATGTGTGTCCAACTGCACAGGTGAAGCGCACTTTGCTGCGCACTTTGAAGTTGCCTGCCTCTCTACTGGCATGGGCAGGCGTGCCAGGGTCCCCGCAAGTGCCCGCCGAGTCGCCTGCAATGGGAGATAAACGGACAGGAAGCAATGAAGACAGGAAAATGGAGATGCCATCGTCTTTAAGTGTCTGTGTGTTCACAGATGAGTCCTTTTACCATTGTACGGCAGAGAATTACAACACAGAGTTCCTGTCTGTCACGCAGAGGGACAATAGAGAGAGGACTTACACTCAAACCCTCCATCTTCTAAGTCCTGCAGGAAGCGGCCATAAAACACACAATGCACCAATGAGCAGTTGTCACCAGGCCAACAACCTGGAGGACCGATACTTTTCACCGCTTTGACACCAAGAGCATTCTGTCCATAAAAGCAGCAGGGACAGCATTAAAAGGCAACCAGCTGTGGTTATGAGAAATGATGAATATGGTTTGACCTCTAGAGCTGTATCCTTTTTCATTATCCTGAATTATCGCTCCTGTCTTTTTTGTACAGAGGAACATAGATAGCGCTTTCAGTGTGTCGCACCACCTGTCTTGTGCTTCCATGAATTAACGGGAATAAAAAGACACGCTGTGTGTCATGTTAGCAATTCACGTCTCATTTCCCCATTAGGGCTGTCTCCAGCGGGTGAAAAAAACAGTACATGTTCTCTTTCAAGGCATGGGAAATGAGAGAATGTGGGCTGTACCATGACTGAACATTTCATGTTGTGATGAAAAGTAAACCAAGCAGAGAAGCGTGTGTGAGTCAGGATGGAGTCTAGGGGGTGGGGGTGGTTGCTGGTGGGGGTGGAGGGTGTGTATTCACCAGGGACACCCCCTGAGCAGAGGAGAGAAGCACATAACACCCACCATCACTTCCACTGCCACTGCTGCTACAGCTCTCTCAGAGAAATGAAACCAGTGGAGGAAAGAAAGAGAAAATATCTCTGAAATGAAAAAAGGTCTGGCTTCAGAAGACAGAGCACGAGAGCGAGAGAGGGAGGGAAGCAAGGAGGTGGGGGACAGAAGGACAGATAGAAACTGTACATGTATGTGTGTTGTCCCATCTGCTGCTATTCGTGTCTCTACGATTCAGTATGTGGGTCTCTCTCTGTGAGGGATCTGGACTTTATTGGTTATGAGATCCTGTTCCTTGAGCTGTGCGTACACATTGTGTGTTTGCCGCTGGTCTGTCTACAGAGCAGCAAACACCTGCAGTAATATTGAACTTGTTGACAAAGAGCCTCACTACATGAACATCCAAGCTCATAACTTCTACCCGCATCCCTCTGCCTACATGTGCATGAACTGGATTTGTCAGGTCAAGGGCTCACAGCGGGAAGCCTGTGTATGGCAGTGGTTAGCGATGCGTGTGGTTGTCCTTGCCTACCTGTGTGTCTGTGTGTGTGTGTGTGTGTATGTGTGTGTGTCACAGCGGCTGTCGGTACTTCATTAGTCTCCTTTGCTAAGGTGAGGCAGCCCGGCTTGCCATGCACTGTGACAGCTATAATCTCACTAATTGGGATGGTGGTGGATTTGGTTTGAATCTGAATTAATGTCTGTTCACCAGGCACCCTTTGTGGAGGAAATAATAAGGCCTTCAACTCAGCCATGCAACAGAAGAGACACAAAGGGCTTTTAAGCTCCCCCCCCTTACTAATTAACAAGGGAGGACGATGAGAGGAAGGGTGGGCGGATGGATGGATGGATGGATGGGAACTGTTGCTCATGACGGTCTGCCTTTCTGCCTTTAATAGCATTAAATATTTTGTTGCTCTTGCTGATCTACACTCTCTGAGAACTGTAACGTGTCATTTTAGTAATTCTTGTTTCTCCAAATGAATAGTCTACGATGCCTCGTGGCTATTAGCGCAAAGAAACTTGGCTGCAAATCTGGGCTGCAAGCGTTCTGTGAAACCTCCTGAACTATCTCCTTCAAGTGAGCATCAGGCAGAGGGATTCACAGCTCAGATGGAGTGGTGTAACATTATATAGGGAATATCACAATGAGAGAAACACATTAAAAAACAAATTAACACTTGTAATATAGCGTCTTTATCTTGTTAACAGTGCAGTGCTAATCACATCGCTTCAGAAGTTGTTGCTAATGTGCTTTTGAAAATGAGGTGATAAAATGTACACTTCATTTAAAGTCATTCAAACCTCTCTACATCTCATGCATTTGCAGCGTTATGCCTTTAGTTCCCACTTGTCCAGCCAGTTCTGCAACATCTGCACTACAATGCACCCAGCTGTGTTGCATATTGTATTTTTCCTGCAATTGTGTTCCATGCAGCTGTTCATAGTATCTCAACGCAGCTTATTGCCATGGGTCAGAGTTTTCCAAGCCTTTCAGAGAAGAAATTATCTACTAAGGCTTCTTTTTTGTATTTAGGCCTGTCCCGTGTGAGACAGCTCCTGATCAGAAGCACTCTCACACAGAACAGATTGTTCAGGCTAACGATTAGCATGACCTTGTAGATGTTTAGAAACTAGCCCCCTCGTCCTCCCTTTCCTTTATACCAGACGTTTCTCTGGCAGAGATTTGCATACCATACCGTGTGTGTACGTCTCTCCTGAGCTCAGCTCTTTGTGTTAATATATATACTCAAGTAATTCATGACTTTAATATCTGAATTTATTCAACAAACGCCATGTCATTCATTATGATCCAACCAAACTGATCATTGACCCAGGACTCCTCTGCTCCAGAGATTCCACCAGAGGAGACGGCAATCTAAACAGCAATTGAACTTTGACTTTTTAAATACCTGGGAATAAATTGAGGTTGGCTCGCCTTATCTCACTTGTCAAATAGTGCGTTGATGCCGATTAGGTGTTGGACAAGTTAAATTAAGTGCTCTGAATCTAGAGAAATGTTTTTGCTCAGGTTTAGTCAAAACACAGGATATTGGCTGGGCTTGGCCAGACAGAGATCAAGTTGGTGATACACAGCTCACAGTGAGTGAGCTAATGATAAGGGACATTTAAAATGAAATAAAATACAAAGATGAAAATCAACACTTTCCATAAAGCTAATCTGTCTCAACAGTGGGGTGCTAATCAAATCAACTGGTTGATGCCCATTTGATTTTAAAGATTATGTGGTAACAAGATGAAAACAAAGTCCCCCTGAATCCTTTTTTTATCAAGGCATTAAAATGACATGTTTTATTAGATTGTACAACTTTAATTTTAGGCTTAAAAACAGCAGTCATACACAGCACATTATTAGACACACTAACCCAAACACACACACAGCCTGAGATACTGCAGTTTTTTGTCCTCAGAGCAACATTATAGAGCACAACCAAATGGGAACTATGTATGTGAAGTGTTTAGGCTTGCACATATTCGCTTTCAACTTCATTTGTGTGTATTGTCCAAATGGTTAGGTGTATCAAAATAAAATATATATACATATATATATATATTACTGCAAGGTTGACCTGAAGGTGGCACAACCTTAAGTGGTCTGACCGGACACACTTTGGGGCCGTTTGGGGCCCATCTCAAACAATATTTATGTGAAGTTTGGTTGCTCTAGCTTTAAGCCTATAAAAATGATGCCTCACTCCCTGTTTGCACATCTTCGTCATCAACTTTGTTTGTGTGTCACAGTCAAACACTTTGGAATTTCAAAAGTCTGTGCAATAGCCAAAATCTAGGAAATCCAAATATGCTGTGTGCAAAATTTTAAGGGGACTGGATCAACTTTTGCATAAACTTCTATTAAGGCATAACTATGAAGGCAGAAACAAACTCAGTATGTACCGTGGATTTGTGTTGAGTGAAAGAAAAAAACAGACCCAAGGAAAAAGAGTCTACGCCATACAGTGCAAGATGTGGCTAAAATGTTAATGCAAATGTAATATTAAAAAAAAGTTTGTTGGCTGAATGGTTTGAAACCTATCTACCAAATTTGGTGACTCTCTGAGCTCCGTTATTCAATAATACACAGGACAAGATGTTACTATCCCTTGTGCCATAATCCAAGATAAACACATGTAGAAGCCCTATTCAGATAAAATGCTGCATGTCATTGGGATTATCAAGTGGGCACCTTCCTTCACTGATGTTTCGTTGAGTTGGGCCCACGACACCTCAAGAAGGCTCAACGGTGAATTCCAGTCCCCTGGATTCACGCCCCTCTATGCCACCACCTCATAACTCCCCTTTACCCTTGCCATCTAATGCCTGTCATCAACTAAAGATTAACCTAGCCTTGGGTAGCCTTGAGACTGGCCTTGATCTAGCAAGATTGTTTTAAGGCAGAAAAAGAAAAAACCAAACAAAAACAATAGGGTTCCACCTCCTGCTGTGCTTGGACTAAAAATTCTCCATGACACCTCTGCTGCCCTCCCACAGTTCTGCAGAACTTGGAAAAAAACACCACTGGTGCCTAGTCCCCTGCCTCTACAACCATAAGCATGCTCCTACTGGCCAGGATCAAATCCCTGTCTCCCTCTCTACTTTCCAACTAAGTAAATAAAAAACACTAAAGGTGAGTGGTTTGCCCACCCCCCCTTTAAGAAAATAAAATCACTGTCATACAACTCTGGTTACAAACATTACTTCTGGGTCACGAGTTGCACAAAGCCAGTGAACATACAGCGAAGAGATTCCACTTCAATGGTCAGGGATGCTTAAGTGTGATGGGAGGGATGAGCACTGAAGGGATTAAGGGAGAAAAGTTTGGAGCTCGGCAGAAATGTAAGACACGTTTTTCTTTCTTCTGGTTTTCAGGAAAATGTCAAATGGAGAGTCTATAACTAAATGCAGTGAGGCACAGCACACACAAATGTAAGCAAAAAGTCTTGTTTGCAATAGTATAAATCTTCATTTAGCTTATGTCAGAGATAATATCTCCCACTCAATTGATTGTTTGTGATTTCATGCAGGCGGCACCATTTGTTCCTTCATATTCTGTGGCTTAGATGTAATGCTCATCAGTCATACTTCCCTATCACCAAATCGAAGAAAAAATAACGGGTACTTTGGAATCAGGATAAGGGTTATGATGTGGGTTATTTGGTAGCGGTCCAACATCATTGTGCTGTTCCAGCACTTAACACTCATCAGCCAAATGCTGATGCATCAAATGAGTCACCAGTGTGCCCGAAATGCTAAAACTGCTTTGAGTATTTAGGGAATTTGTGGACGACGATGGTTTAAAACTGATTAGCCTGTATGTGTGGTACTTCAAGGAATCGTGACTCGTGAGAAAAAGGACAGATCTCAATTTTGTATCATTGTGTGAACACCTACCATCATGTGAAATGTTTCTCCCAAAACCCCCTTAGGAGGATGAATTTGAAGATGCAAACATGTGACATATATAATGGTACTAAGCTCTTACTATAGGAATGACCCCATGACTTCAATAGGAAAATGCAGCAGGATGTGAAAACTGCATGTTTGAGAAGAAGGAGTCATAAAACATATTGCGTTTTCTTTGAGATCTTTCTCTACTCTTTTCTCTTGTTTCTCTTGCGTTATATTTGAGAAATAGGAGAAAATGCCTTCAGTCTCATCTTAGAGATAGAAAGAGCTCATTTGTGTCTAGGAGAAGTAAAAGGTAGAAATATGAGTTCTCTTCTTGGATTTTGCTTTCCTATGGGAGGGATTGTTTAGAAAATCCTAGATCTGCAAAGGCTTCCACTGTCTACTGCCATGTTGACCAGAGCAGCATTGAACTTAATCTTCATGTTTGTTCAGTGACATTGATCAAATGATCAAAGCAATGGGTTATTTACAGCCACGATAAGGTGAGAATTTAGAGGCGTGACACCGACCTTTCTTGAGCTGTGCTTATGAAGGGTGTTTTGTTTGTTTGTGCATAAGTGTACTTTAGCTAGCTATAAATCCTGTTGGTTTGTTTTGTGTGTGTGTGTGTGTGTGTGTGTGTGTGTGTGTGTGTGTGTGTGTGTGTGTGTGAGAGAGAGAGATGTGTTGCGTCACTACTTGTTGTAGTGTGTGAACCTTGGCCTTGGCTGCCCAGGGGAGGTGACTTTGCAGTCAGCTAGTGAACTGTGTCCATGTCAGCGGGTGAGTGGAAGAAGTTCAGTTCTGGCTTGGAAAGGGGAGATCAAAACATGTCGACTCTATTCAAAACACAAAATCCATATGTACATTTTTCCCTCCTCTGTTGCATATTCTGAGGTTCTACTTTTATAAAGTTATTGGAACCGCTAACAGGCTAAATAAACAAATAATCCTGTTTAATCTTTTCCCCTATTTATAAGTACCAACTCTGATATAAGTAAGAAGGAAGGTATCAAAAAGTAAAAAAGATAACATTCATATACTGCTTTTCTTTACCCCTTTTTAATAGCTATATAATAGCAAAGTTATAGCACTGTAAAGAGTTAGGTGTAGTTAGCATTTTTACTGTCCCATAGCACAAATTGACCATAATATAACTGTGGGGGGTTGATGATCAATACCAATGACTCAACGATTACTTGACCAGGTCAACTCTGTTTTGCAACAGAGATTTTGAGATTTTGCTCAAAATATTGTGATAATACTGAACCATGAACCTCATGCATCAAACCGAACTGTCAGCTGAATGTATCATTACATTCCTTCTATAAAATCCAGGCGGCTCTGTGGCCAAGTGACACTAGTCAACGTCAAGCCTGCCCAGCATTGCAGTGCTAATGTCTGCATCCACCACAGCCTTACAGAATCAATGTTATAAAACCATATACTGACACAACCATGGCAAATTCAGTCACTGGAATGAGCTTTTTTACACATGCACTCTCCTCGGTCACCTTATTTCTCCAAATCAATCAATACAAATCACAAAATCACACATAAATAGATTGCCTTTCATGCAGTTGTCCAATGCCTTATTGCTTGACCATCTGCCTGACGCTGTTTACTTCCCTGGCAGCGTGATGTTTGTCAACACGTCCAAGTCGCTAAACTGTTGTTTCTACTGGTGATTTCATATTTGTATAATGAGTAGGGTTGTTGTCTCTGTGACAATATTATATGAGGCAGTCGACCAGGTGGTGCATTGCTAGTCTGTTCAATCTAAATAGTGTTTTACTATGCCGTTTCCCCATCTGAAATCTAAATCATCCTCATCAAATTATTGCTCTGAAAGCACTGTCTCAATTGATAAATGTAATAGAGACCAAGTTTCTGTAGTCCATTGTTCTTGTGCTAAGGAGGGTATAACTGGAGAAAATGATCCAATAGAGCTGTGATTCTATGGAAGTTCTCATAATTTCTCATAAGTAACAGAGTGACATTATCATGCTGTTTCCATCATATCTCTACCGAAGAAACTTCACTTTGGAACTGCTTGTACAACGACAAGCTACATCATTCCCTATATTCTTTGCCATAATCTGACCTTGGAACTCTCTGGTTCTTTCTCTCTGTTCTTTGTTGATCACATCGATCGAGATAATGACGTGATGGTAAGAGGAAATATATCTCAGAGATCTCAAGAGAAACTCAAGAAGGCCCGATTGATCTTTGCCAAGAGCCACCTGGACAAACCTAAGTCGTTCTGGGAAAATGTTCTGTGGACCAATTAAACCAAATTTACAGACAATTAAGCTTTTAAAGAAAACACCCTGCCTATAGTCAAATACTGTGGAGGTCCTATAATGCTGTGGGGCTGCTTTGCTGCCTCTGGTACTGGGCGTCATGAACATATTAAGGGCATCATGAAATCAGATGATTACCAGATGAGCATTTTGGAGCGAAATGTGCTACCCAGTGTCAGAAAACTGGGTGTCAATCGAAGGTCATGGGTCCTCCAGGAGGACAATGACCCAATGACACATCCAAAAGCACCCAGGAATGGTTCAAGAGAAAACGTTGGACTGTTCTGGAGTAGCCAGCGATGAGTCCTAGTCTGAATCCCATTGAGAGACCTGAAATGTGCAGTTAGTCAAAGGAATCCTTCAAACATTCAAAAACTGGAGCGGATTGCAATTGAAGAGTAGGAAACTGCCAGCAGAAAGGTGGAGGAAGCTTACTGATGGTTACAAGAAATGTTTGGAATCAGCCATCATTACCAAAGTCTGTGCAGCTAAGTATTAGAAAAGGGTGTCAATAATCATGGCCTAAGCCACTTTTCAATTTTGAAGCCATAAAAGATTTTTTTTAATATTTGTATTCTTATTATTTGATCATGTGCTGGTAAATAAAACAGATGAACATGAGAAGACCAAAAGTTGTTTCAATTTCCAATTATTTCACAAGGTATTGTACATTATCTGCATAAAATGCAATGGTGCCAATAATGTTGGCCAGAAATGTTTACATGTGATTAAGGAAACAGTAAACCTGCCAAACTTGAGCACGTATTTTAATGTGATATTCTGTCCTACATTAAGAGAGAAACATAGAAATCAGGGCTAAATGTGTAATAAAAATGCTAAAAAGGGCTTTATGTGATTTTGAGTTTTATAGTCACATACATGAAGGTTTTCAGCTAATTTGATAGTCTTCAAACACTTACCTCATTAATGGTTTTCAGGAGCTTTCCCATTACTTAGTTGGTTTCACTGTACTACACAAGATCAATCAATTAGAAAAGAAATGTTTCAAAGGACTTACAATAGTATTTTGACCACTATATGGTACTACTCAACATAATCCAAAATCCACAATCAGTAACTACTAAAATGGTCAGCCATCGAATCATATAATAAAGCATATTTGCTGGAAGGAATGTAATGACCGGAGGGCGAGTGCATCAGAATACAGGGCGCTGCTTTCTCTCACACAGCGCACTCATTTGATCATGAGTTATGGTCATGGCTTGGTCCTGGTTCATGTCAGCACCTCTTTCTCTCCATCTCTCTCTAGGCTGCTGATGCATTTCACAGGAAGGGAGGCTCTTAACAGAGAGCTACCACTCAACAGCCAGGTATCTTGAGATGCCTAGCTATGTTGCAGATAGTGAGTGCTACCTGTAGTTAACTTGCCTGATTATGGTGATTAGATTTTCATTTAGCTGTTCTAACTTCATTTTCAATGGACAATGTCACTCTTACCTGCGTTAATTAAGTTATCTTTATTAAGTAACATACAACATAGTACACAAAAGAAACCAGACCTTATTTTTTTTTAGAGCATATGTCTTTTACATGGTGTAAAAAGGGGCTCCTCATATACTATGCCACCATAGAATAACAATTCATATATAGAGTCCAGGAATTCTATTGCTGTTAGTGACCCTGATTCTCTACAGGCTCTTTTCTCTTGGTCTCTTTTAGGATCAGCTATGAGTCTGGATGAGAGAGCAAAAGTGAACTGCTGCTGGGACCAACCATATCTGAGAAAACACAAAAACAGAAAAGTGTTATAAAAAACACATCTTATTATTAAAGTAGTTAATAGTACTTGTGCAATGGTAGATATACATTTTAAATGATGCACCAATAAAAAACTAAACTAAAAAATGAAAGCCACACAATATTTTCAATATTCAAAAAGTACAAAAATGTCTTCAAAAGACAAAACAAAAAGCTGTTGACGTTTTTTGAGTACAGCTAGCTTTAATAATGCATAAAAGCACAGGGAATGCGTATTGAAATTTATGCTATCTAACTTTCCACATAAAACCCCAGTCAATCTCATTATGAAGAAGCCAAGATTAAGTCCGCCATGGAGCACAAATTATCCATATCTATTTGTGAGAACTTGGGGCCACAGTCCATCTGGAACTCATTGGAGGGAGATCTGGCCATACGCCTCTCCCCTGCGTCGCACTGCCCTTCCCACTGTCGTCCCATAATCCCGTCTAAGAGCCGCCCAGGATTGGCTTGCCCATTCCGACACACTCTGACGGGCTTAACTTGGTTGTCTTGTAAAAAGGCAAGGCCCTCTCTTTTGCCAAGGCACTCAGAAAGCACACTTTAAATATCTGAGGGGGGATTTAATATCAAGTCCATTAGGGCTTTTCTCGAGCCCTGTAAATAGTCAATTAGTGGATGATTCTGATTTGATCCACATGCAGCAAGATCCGCCATGGAGGGGGAGGGGGAGAGTCAGGGGTTTTGGCAGGACGTTATGATTAGGGTGTTCTCTTTTGGTTCTCCCTCAGATGAACACTCCTGTGTCACCAGTGTAGGGTTACATAGTGGATAATTAGAAATAGAGGATAATGAATGTGTTAGGGTCTTGCTTTTACACTTTCATAAAAATCAGAATAATTCCATGTGATCAATTTTGCATAAGGGGCAAAGAGAACACAACATTTAGAGAGGAAATCCAAACAATAGACAGGGTACAGGGGAAAACACTGAGAGGGGGACTGAGGACTGGGTCAAAAGGGCAGGCTGCGGGTACAAAACTCTGGTGGTGGGACATTTAACTGTGGTTGTGTCCCTTGATCAAAGGTACAGCTGGTTGGCAACAGTAAAAACAGGGCTAAAACTGCTGTATAAAACGGGATTCCTGCATTATAAAGTGGCTTTGGATAAAAGCATGTGTAATAATCATTACAAGAACTCCCTGGATTAGACCTTTTGGAAGAAAACGGTGATGGATTATACACTTTATCCATCAGATGACCTAAACATCTTTAGGCTTGCTGTGCAATGTACATTTATGACAGCAGAGCAGAAACCAAAAAGGCTTGCGCAAAATGTACAGTACTAAAACCCTCCTAAATCTAACAAAGTGGTGTTTCAGCCAATTGGAGCACATTTAATGTGAAAAAACAAACTCCAATCCAAATCCATACCACAGTGAAATATGCACATATTTTGGGGAAAAACAGCTCACATTGTTGCTTAAATTGTTGTGGTGGAATTTAAATTTCATTTTTCTCTGAGGGGTCTCAAACTGACTTCAATCAAAGTTGCTGAAAAGATGACTCAATGCATACTTCTCCATTATTGTACAAAAAACAAAAACATTGCCACAAATGAACACTCACTGACTTCAATCAAAGTTGAGGTCAGGTTAGTGTTGGTAAAAAGGCTTGTTGCGGAATTTTGAACATATTGGAGCCGTTTCGTCTTCACTGTATCAATGTAATGTAAGGCATTATTTTTGCAATGTTTCTGAGATGGAGAATACATGATTGAACAAGCTTTTTAGTATGTTGTTCAAACTAAGGCCCAAGTCAAATAGGACTCCTTAGTCAGTGGTGTCCAATCATGTGCCATGGAGGGCCAAGAGTCTGCAGGTTTTCTTTCTATCCAAACACCAAAGCAGATGATTTCACTGATTAGCACACCTTCAAGCAGAGAGGGAGCAACTGAGTGAAATCAGCTGGTTTAGTCTTTGGTTAGGAGGACCTGCGTAGTCTTGGCCCTCCATGACATGATTGGCCACCACTGTACTATGTTCTTGGAGGCACGCTCAATGTGGACCAAGAGCAGTTCGAATTAGGCTGGATGTGTGCTATAAGGGGCCAGTAAAATAGGGTGGTCCCTGAAATACCAGATCACAGCCCAAATCTATAGGGATACCATGGTCTACAGCATCAAATGCAGCACATCCATCAGCATTAATCAGGATATAATTTAAAACCCTGATAAGGGCAGTTTCAGTGCTGTGCCGCTGACGAAAACCAGGTTGAAATTGTTCAAATAAGTTATTGTTTTCCAGCACTTTAAGGAGTTGCCTTGATACAACCTTCCCCAGGATTTTAGAAATAAAGTGTAGTTTTGAAATGTACATGTAGTGGCTGAGAGCAGAAGGATCAATAGCTGTTTTTGGGTTGTTGTATTTTTTAGAAAAGGCTGAACTCTAGCTGTATTAAAGTAATCAGAGACACAACCAGACAGAGAGCTGTTGACAATAGAGAGTAAGAGGAAATTGGCTGGTATGATGTCAAGGGGGCTGGAAGACTCATCTGTGAAATAGTGTCCATTAGTTCCTTCAGAGAGGTCAGGCTAAACTGAGTATCAAGATGAGGACAGGATACATCAGTAAAGAAAATGGAGTGGGAAATCGTAGACCTGATCTCCTTAATCTTATCTAAAAAGAAGGTTAAAAACTTTTCAGTCAGCATTTGAAGAAATAGAGACAGCTGGAGGTGTTCACAAGACGATCAAGTGCTAAACAGGAAATTTGGATTGTGCCGATTGGTAGTGATTAGCTCAAAGAAATATTTTTCTCTTGCACCTTTATTTTTTGTATTATAGGATAGTAATAAAACCTTCACATGCTGGTAATGGACAAGGAGTGTAGTACTTTTCCACTTCCGTTCAGCTCTTACACAATCCCATTTTGGGCAACGGATGCTTTCTTTAGACCAAGGGGATATGCTGATTGATGATTTGGATCTATTTTTTATGATTTTACAATTGGCGCTTAAACAGAGAGTCGTGGAGAACTTGGACTTGGACATGGAACAAAGCATCACCCTTAGACAAGAGGAAATCGGTAGTAGAGCAAATGTAGCGGTGAAAAGGCTTAGTGGGAAACAACTGTGGAAAAAGGAGGTGTCTAGGATTACATCCGTTATTGGAACAACATATGATGTGTTTTTATCAGCCCAAAATCTCAACCAGTGGCTAGGTGAAGACTGCAGATGTCCTCTGTGTTCAGAAACAGCAACAGTTAAACATACCATGGTCAAACTATAAAGTTTGTCTTTCCCTTGGAAGGGTAGCAAGGTGTTGAAGTGCCTGGCCACAGCAATTTAGAGTAAACAAACACTTAAATTCTTTAACAATCAGAAGTGATAATCCTACGCATCAAATTGGCTTTGCACATGAACGAGAACCAGTCAAGACACAATTATTACTTATTATTAGTATATTCAAGTTAGGGTAGCTGGGGGAGGCTATAGGAATTAGGAAATGCAAGCAGCAACAGCTTTCAGTCCAACTTGTCAGGTCCAGTCAAAGACCTGACCTAGCATTATGTCCGATCAGGCGATCTGTTTGATGTGTGGAGCTTACGGTGGCATAGAAAGATGGAAGGAGATGAGACATTTAAAAGGAAGACAGGGAAAATCCACCCTCAAATATAATATAATATATTACACTGTTAGATATCATCACTTTGTGATGTTCAATGCATTCCACAAGTTATTTTGTGTGCTGTAATTTACTTTTTGGTGTACCCAGTTTCCCTCAACATGTCTCATCTACTTCTACTGCAGTTAGTAATTGATTGCAGCTGTGCCCCTTACTCAAAATGGGACATGTCTTATGGTTGCAATATTAAAATATAATATTTAAAAAATATATTTATTGCAACAATAGTATCTGCTGTTTGTTGTTAATTTGAGTTCCTCAAATTCG
This sequence comes from Gephyroberyx darwinii, assembly GCA_900660455.1. Lineage (NCBI taxonomy): Eukaryota > Metazoa > Chordata > Actinopteri > Trachichthyiformes > Trachichthyidae > Gephyroberyx > Gephyroberyx darwinii. Next base: position 20,854 of record CABFOQ010024120.1, read on the forward strand.
GGCCTCGGGGTCCAGAGTGCTGCTGGTTTTTTCTCCTACCAGGAAGTTAACTGCATTCACCTGGCATCCCAGGTCTTAATCTATCCCTGATTAGACAGCTAGAATGGAAACTACCTGGCAGAATAGAAAACCAACAGTACTATGGACCCAGAGGCCCGGATTTGAGGACCACTGATCTAAAATGTAGGCATTTGGAAGAAAATTCAATGAGTTGCTGATCCATCCTTTAAAAGGACTACACCGACTTTTTGAGAGTTTGGCCCATTGGTCAAAAATGACAAAATGAGAACTTGTAGCAGCTATAAGGCTGGATGGTTAGTTAATTTTAATGATGTGTCTGAACCTGCAATGCTTGTTTAGGGGATTGGTAAAACAGACACATTTTTGATTTGACAAATTTGACAAAAATAATGCAATTTCAGTGGCAGAAGATCTCTCTTCCCGTGAGATTGTTTAAACAGGATGAGAGCAAAAATAGCCAGACAGCTCTCTTGATTTGTAATGCACTTCACTAATGATGAAGATTATGATTTTGTTTTCAGAAGTTATAATGACATGAAAAAAGTGGGATCACAATGAAGCGGAAATTACCCAGGAGAACATGAGAGGAACAACAATTTTACACAACAGATGAGTAAACACTCCCTTAAAGAGGGCAAAACCTGTTCACAACAGTCAAAAGATAGACCCAGGAGGCAGTGGGGGAGCTACAGGCCTGCCTCAGCTCACTTGACTGGTAAACTTCTAGATGTGCCTGTGGACTTTTTTTGATACCCACATTTCCTTTTGTGAAGACCCAACATAACAAACTATTGTAAAATACAACAATAAGCCATGATTGCCCCTGCTACCACTCCCCTCCCCCCTCTACCACGCCTGCACCCACACCCAACATCATCAGACAAGCCTAGGACCCCTTTTTTGGCCCCTTTAACATTGCATGTCCACATGCAAAATTCCTATTAGCTTTAAGACATCCACTCCATCGTTCCCATTCCAACAAAGGAAATGATTTCCCGGCTCAATGAGGAGAGAATTATGGCACTTCAGTAATAATGACGTGACTTGAGCAGCTGGTCGTGTTCTTCCTTAAATATGTCTCTGACAGCCCCTATATTCACTGTCACCTGACAGGCAGGAGACAGTACAGGAGGATGGTCTCCCTGTGGTCCAGGTCTCCCATTTCCTCTTTTACCTGAACAAGTTTGCAAACACCACCTTAGTGGCCTAATCAGAGACAACAAGCCCATATAACTCCTCAGGACAATGGAGATGAGGATTCTCTTCTGCAACATAATATCCACAGACCCATCTTGCCCTGGTAATCAAAGGCATTATGTGTGAGCACAGCAGTCGTGTGGCGACCACCACCTGTAACACCATCAAATGGGAATAAAACATCTCATATCTAGTCAAGAAGGCCTGACAAAGGATGGTTTCCTTGCAGCAACTTCAGCAGCTCAAAGTGTCACAATCAATTTTGGTTCAATTCTACAGATCCATCATCCAGTCTGCTGCGGCTCTTTCTTGTCCAAGGCAAGACTACAGCGTGTCAATCAAATAGCTGAGAGGGTTGTCGGCTGCCAGTTCCCTCCATCAATAACATGCATGACACCAGAGCAGAAAAGGCCAAAGTAGACGGCTGCCGACCCTGCTCACCCAGACAACCTCCGGAAGATGCTTCTCGTGCATCAGTGCTACACCATTCGCCACCACATCAGTTCCTATCTAACAGCAACCACCCTCCTCAACCCCCATGCATGCTCACTGGCTCTCTCTCACTCTCTTTTACACACACAAACACACACACAGTAATCAGCCTGGACTGACAGACTGACTGAACCTTGCTAATGGCACATTGACACTGACAAATGCTATTTAGTCAATCTTATCAGCCTAGTTGTATTTTGCACTCATTCATACATCTTATGCTCTTAATCAACCTTGTTATACTCAGTGTTGTACACAGTGACTATGCTTATACTTGTAGTGTTTGTTTAGTTGACTGTATCTTGTCTGCACTATGTGTTATTGTGTTATTTAGTGCCAAGTAAAGTCACATCTAAATTATTGCAGATACACTGATATGCAACAAGACTCTAAAGTTAACTTGACAATATGATATACAATATAAAATATGCAACTGCATATTAAGAATAAGAATGCATGGCAAAATATACCAAATTATATGAGGGAGATAAAAATGGAAAGAAAAGTGGTTACAAATATATATATGTATATATATACATATTGAAAAACAAGTTACAAAAGAAAGATACAAAACTAGGCACAATTTTGAAGTAAGAAGCAAGATCAAATCAGTACATAAAAGCCAATCTATAAATGTGTGTTTTAAAAAGTAATTTAGAAAAGTAAAAGACGATTCTGAATAAGCTAGCTGAAATTCCTCAGGAACAGTCAGAAGGGCCCTTCAATCACCTTTAGTCTGCAGTCTAGACTGAGGGACAGTCAGAATCAGTCACCTTTTGTCTTGGCCCTAGACTGAGGGACAGTCAGCGGTCTCTTTGATCACCTTTAGTCTTGGGCCTAGATTGAGAGACAGAGAGGGACCTTCGATCATCTTTAGTCTTGTGTCTAGATTGAGGGACAGTTAGAAGGTCCCTTCAATCACCTTTAGTCTTGAGTCTAGACTGAGGGACAGTCAGAAGGATTTTCAATCACCTTTAGTCTTAAGTCTAGACTGAGGGACAGTCAGAAGGTCCCTTCGATCAACTTTAGTCTTGAGACTAGACTGAGGGAGAGTCAGAGGGACCTCCAGTCACCTTTAGTCTTGACTGTAGACTAAGGGACACTCAGAAGGGCACTTCAGTCACCTTTAGTCTTGATTCTAGAGTGAGTCAGAGAGACATGAGGATCTCAGCCTGAACTCCACATGATAGGGAACAAGAGGTCTGTAATGTAGCTAGGGGTCAGACCTAGCTATGCTTTAAACATGAATTGTAAATCTAACTGGTAAGCAGTGGAATGATGCTAAAATGGGGATGGGGATGTATGGAGTGATCTGATGTTGACTGCTACCTATTTTTAGAGCTTGAGCTTTTAGATCCAAATGAGCTTTATATGTGTTAGCAAATAACGGTATTACTAGACATGTACCAAACTGTATAATACTATGGGCATTATAACTTCCCACAAAGAGGTCTCATTCTTATACAGTTACAGGAGTAACATGTTTTGCATGACATGACAGTGCACTGACTTCTTTGTATAACAAGTGTATATATGTGTATGAGTGATATGCGCAAACCTGAGATGTCAATTTGTTATGGTAATACCATTACAACAACAGATCAGATTGGGATTTCTTATAGACAGAATGAGCAATTTCTTTGACCATCCACATTTGGGGTATATTCATACATGTTTTGAAAGCTTTTACTTGTATAAGGAAAAGAAGCTTGTTTGGCAGCTGTCATAAAATAAACAGTGAACATCTAAAAACTTTAGTGTCTACAAATGAAAACAGTGACAGTGTTTCAACAGGTGACACCATACTGCAATCACAGGATCAGGCCTTTAAAGCATTTACTATCCATTGCTGCTTAGTCATCATGATGTAGGCCAATTTGATGCCACCGGAAACCTTGGAATATCTACTTTTGTTGAAGAATGGTGTTGATGTGAGCAAATGGGCATCTATGGGCAATAATGTTATACACCAATAGATGTACAGGTATACCCGTAATTTAAAGGATTAAAAAGAAAAGATGCCTGTCTTTAACATGCATGACTCATTTGTTGACCTTATGTGGCAAAGGGTTTCCCCCAAAATGTCTGGGATATGCACAGTTTTCGACTGCATTTCCATCAACCACTCCCCAAAGCAAGCTCCTAGACACGCCCTTTGGTTCACTAATTATTTCCCCTTACCCACTCAGCCCTCTTTCACCTCTCGCTGGAGCCTATTTGATGTCTGGCAAGCGGCAAGACACCCCTCCCCCTCTTCCTTAGACTGACTCCTCAGTCTGTGGGACAATACAACCATCCCTTTAAAGGTATTATGCCTTTGGTTTTGAAGGTCTTGTGTTGATGCTGACCTATGAGCAGGAGACAGATCTATCTCCACCTTGCAAGGCTCTGTTTATTTTATACAGTGACAAATGAACTGGCACCAGCTGATGCACAGAAGGGAAAAGGACTGGTTCAAAAAGCACTACAGTGGCTCCTGCTGTTGTGTTGTAATGAGGTATGACATCAGTGCACACATACTGTGCAGATGGGCTGTGGAGATATGAGGAACTGCAAGGTAGCCATGTGCATTGAGAGATGAGGCTTGCAAGCGAGAGGAGCTCCTCTTGGAGTGCCTATACCCTCTGCTGGTTAAAATGTGTCATTTCAGATAGGGTCCAGTTTAGGTTCCCTCAAATATCTGAGGTAGAAGGTCTGTGCTATGCTATGAAATGGGGTAATGCATGGAATGTATGTAAAATAGGACAAGGTATGGTCTACTGTACAACATGGGAAAGGGTTCCAAAAACAATAAAATAGCGTTTTATTCCTGTGAATAAAATACTGGACATTTGTCTCCTAAAGGCATAAATCCTGAAACGGTCCCATTGGGTCAATAGCTGACTGACATTGAAGAAGCTGGGACAGTACCTTGGGAAATTTTCCAGGAATATGACTATATATAGTATTAGTATATAGTATGGTTATACTTAGCACTATTATAATAGATTACAAACAAGCTTTCACTGGCAATAGAGCATATCCAGAGACGGTTTCATGATATCATCACAGATTGGTATCTTGGTTCTGTGTATTCTAGCTCTGGGATAAAGTTGATCATTTTTAAAAGTATAGAAATATTAATTAACATTTCCAAGATCATAGCAACACTTCAATGTGTGCTCTCCGTGTAGCTGAAAATAATTGCATTCCACAAATATAAATCAGACAACAGAGTGAGGAAGAGCGACATGATGTTTTTTTCATACTATGCATTCAGTGCATGTTGGAAAAAATACACTGAACTGAGACATTGTTTGTAGCAGCTTTGCCAGAAATAACACCTTGTCGGGAGCCGGATTGGCTACAATGCAGCTAGGCCAAGGAATCTGGAAATCTTCAGCTTGTAGGAAGATCTGGAGATTGGATCCTGAAGAGTGGTCACAAATATCCCACTAAGATGTTTGTCCTCTTTAAAGTCTTTGATCAAAACACTCCTGAGCTGGCTCCTTAGGGCTTCATCTTCAGCCGCCGGCCTAGTCCGGATCAAGTATTTAATTTGATAAATACGGCTTACCAGGGATCACACGCTGCTGATTGGCAGGTCAGCCAAAGGAGAAACAATCCTCCTGAAGGTGATTAGGTGCCTAAAGAAAGGCTTGATGAGAGGCACAAGACAACTGCACTGTCAGAAAAAAAGGTACAGAGTTGTACCTTTTGTCACTGGGGTTCTTCTTTTCTGAGAGTGTCATTGTCATTTTGCATGCTCTATGCTCTATAGATTGAGCTCATGATTGAATCAATCAAAAAAGGTGGAGCAGACTGGAAGAAACTTATGAGCAGACCAGCACACATGGTTCTGATGACCTGCTACCACATAAACACTCTTTCCAATCATTATCTTTCCATGTTCATTAAGGGGCTAAAAATAACAATCAGAATGCCATCCGAAGTAAATATCATTATTTTGCCCACATAATAGTTGTAGGGAAGGCCATGTCAATCTGGATAACGCCCAGTTCACTAACATTTTGCAACACCAACTCCCCCAAATTATTGTAGTGCATATAGGATCTTTTGAAAGGTAGCGTAAAGACTTTGTGCAGAGATCAGTTTGGCCATTCAGAATGACTGCTATCACTGCTGCAAGACACTGCATTGTCGCAAGCAAGTCAGGCAAGTGAGAAAGGGTTTCTCATCCTACAATCTCAAATCAGAACAGAGAGCGCTCCAATTATAATGGATGCTTTAGGACACAAGGGGGGTGAATTAGTCTTAAATGCTTAAAGCTGAAGCATGCAATTTGGCCTTGGAATTGGTGATGAAGGGGGCTATTTGCTTGTGCAGTGCTCTTTTCAAGGGCTTGTTTGCACCACAACTTGATTTGCATACATTTCATACAAAAGCTGTGCTTTCAACGCAACTGAGGCACAAAAACGCTCAACTTACCCTCACAAAGCAAATTAATCTGGATACCAGGTGTCTTTACAACAGGTGTGGTATGACCAGGTGGCCTTTCCTTTCCAGGAGTCTTAAACCCCTGTGTCCTGCCAAGAGGATGCAGAGTAAGTGCACTAAGCACAGGTAGGAAGGTAAACTCGAGGATTTAGGCCCTCAGCTCCAACTCCAAAGAGTCTTAGTAGGTGATTTGTGGCTCATCCCCTTGCAGCTTAGGCTGTGAAGACCTGACAGGGCTTGACCATCAAATCAGGTGTCCGCTTAACGCAGCCCAGCCAGGTTGACAAGGGACATGGCTGAAGAATGGCTCACACATCCTGTTAATGTAGCCGTTTGAAATGGTATTCACGGGGTGATCCCATTATGTTGGATTGGAAACCACGTAACATGTTCCAAAACAGAAGAAGGAAGCAGTCTGACAGTAGTTACTGACAGAAAATAGTGATAAGCTATGTGATAAGCACTTAAAAAGTTTGTTTTCTTGTTGTTGGGTGAAATAAACTGCAAATTGGTTTACAAGATGTGTTGGTCTGGGAGAGAATGCATAAAAGACCACTTAGAGGAAAGTCAGTTTAATAACTGTGTTATCAATTCTTCACTGGTGATCAAGAGACAATTGTTTGCACCTATGTCAAAGAAACTATGAACATAGGAATGTAATGACAAACAGGATCAACAAGCATCACACTGCAGTATCCCTTCATGTTCTCTTACAATATTTTGAATAGATGTGTTTATGCTTAGAGTTGCATAGCCAGTAAAGCTGCATGAAAAGGTAGATGCTGTGATTGTATTTATACTTACAGGAGTGTCCACTGTAATAGAGCCTTTATATAGCATGACTGGTCCCACTTTCAAGAGCCAGTCGCATGCCCTTTATCATCTCAAGTGTTTGTTTAGAGTCTGTCATTTAGCCCTTGGCTTCTAGCATGGAGTAGTGAAGGCAAAACAAATTGAGTGATTATCATCACCGGGGACAGGAAGGGTGGGCAACAACAGTGGATCTTATCACGTCAATCTTACAATCCCTTTTCCCTGTGACCTAAACCCAACTGCACCTCCTCTCTTCCTCCCACTCAAGTCTCATGTCTGATGTGAGAGGATGACACCTCCCTTTCCGCTGCCTTCTTCCTACAGGCCCCATTCCTCGTCAAATCAGTGCCAAATAAGCACAATTACAATTAATGGGCTGGATAGTATCTCTGGCTCTGAAAAACATCCGCTTGCTCTGCTAACACATCGCTTCTCCCGAGCTTTTCTGCGCAGGAGAAGCAAGGATATACCACCACGACATGTACACTGCTGTAACTCTTACCTTTTCCCATCTGACCTCATTTCTCACTCTTTCAAAACAGGGAGGTGGGTGGAATAGCATGTTCGGAGTGTGTGTGGTATGTGAACAAGCTGTCTCTGATGGCTGAGATAATGCTAGCATGGAGCCGAAGCTGCCTATCACTTGCATTCATCTCACACACACACACACACACACAAACACACACACACACACACACACACACACACACAGCCCAAACAATGACTGTAAAGCTTTGATAGCACAAACAACCTCCTGATATAATTATACAATCAGGAAATTAACAAGACAGTCTGCCTGCTTCAGTGAGAGAGAGAGCAGAAGGGATGCATAAGCAAGCATTTAAGAGAGAGAGAGAGAGAGGAAGACAGACGACAGGGTGGGTTAAACAGGGCTTTCAGTGCGGGTGCCCAGAGGTGCCAGGTCCCGTCCTGCTTTACAACCACGTACAGTAGATAACTGTCTGGGCTGGGCAGGGAAGATGGCAAAGGGGATAATAACGGATGGCACACAGAACATACAAATGCAGCCACATTATGTACTGGATTGTTAAAGGCGAATGTGGAGGCTGCACGGAAGATTGGAGTGACATCCACTTTTAAAAACTAATCTACATTATGGTTTCATCCATTCTCAAGAACATAATTCTAACAAAAGTCTACCTCTCTATCACAACACTTTTACAGCACAAAGGAAGTCCTAGCTTCCCAATCCCTTAAATCCCTTCAATTTACTTTGACCTATATTATATATATAATATATATATGATTAATTTGAGATTAATTTGTGATGTACATCACAAACTCCATATTGCATATCACACAAACTAGTTAGTGCCGTGCTAAAGTATCAACCTGTATTGCTTTAATATTGAGTAAATATAGACTAGGTGGAAGAAATTCATTAGGACAGTGATTCATGGCTGTTCATTTCTCACAGCCGCTGAATACAAAGGCCTGACCACAATTAATGAGTTTTCTCAAATAGCCTTCCCATGCTTATTTTTCCATTAGCACTGAATGCTATTGAAAGGCAAAAACTGGAAAGGGCTTTAGCTGAGAGACAGCTGTCAAGCAGGCTAAGAGAGCAAACATTACACTTACCATGCCTACATGCAAACACACACATACACACACACACATACACAGACAGACAAGCAAACATATGTGTGCGCAAACACACACAAGGTGAGAAGAAAAGCTCTCCCTGACACCCACAGGGCTTGTTGCGTGAGGAAGGTTTCTCGGCTCCCCTCCCTTGTTTGCTCTGCAGCTTATTCTTGTCGCTTCTGCATGTGTTTGGCTCAGTGCTGTTTTTGTGAAAGTGCATGCTTACCAAGGGAGAGTGTGTTGGGATGTTTTGGTTCAAATGGAGTGTGTATTTTGGGGGATCCCTCCCCTCTGTTTTCCCTACATACTTCAGGAGTTGACGTCCTTAGTGCAATTAGTCAATTTTGATTCGGTTGGCAGGCGCTAAGTTGATCAGAATCAATTTTATTGGCCAAGTAACACAAGGCATTTGACTTGGTGGGTTGCTCATTAAACATCACATTAAACATAAAACAGCACAAAATTATAAAAAGTAGCATATACAAAAATTCAAGTAGAAATTTAAATACAAAGAAATAAGTATATATATACAAATTATAAGTATATAAAGTATATTTAAGTACAAAGTATATTCTCTGGTGGAACCTGACTGATTGTACTGGTAGGGATGCATGGAAGAGTATAAAAAATTATAAATATGTAACTATAGAGTGTTTGAAAACTAAGTATAGTAGTTTTTTTATTATAGTTTATATAATGGCTCAGTACTTACAGGGATGTCTGTCAAATATGATATATATATGGACCATAACAGATAATAGAACAACATTTCTTACACCTCATACTGTAAACCAAGTGTGCGTGACACAAATTCATCAGTGATCCCTTTTGTCACCTAAGCAAACAGGCATGAGGGCCAGATGATGAAAATCAAAGTTGAGCAAACACAACTTAGGAGTGAGGAGTGTCAGAGATGAACGTTGCTAATGTCATCACCACCAGCAAAATAAACTCCCCACGGCTGCTCGTCGCCCAGTGGCACCCTGAGCCAAGCACACTAGTCTGGCTACACAATCCATCTCTGTGTTTTTCCTGGCAGGCCAAAGCGGATGCCACAATACTAAATGGTTTCAGGGCAACCCCAGTGCCTCTCATCCATAGATCAGCAGCACACATCGGAGGGACCATTGCGTTTGCGCTCACCAATATTGTTACTGCTTCATCCCCGGGGACACCAGTGTTGATTTGGGGCCTACATTAGTTTCTAAAATGCTCAAATCGTGTATAAATGGTGTACGCCGACACCATCCTACGACCCTTGGCCAGCTTATTAACTTGTTTCAACACTCATTCATCCATTCATCCACTTAATTTCAGTAAAAGTAAACCCATTTTGACAAGCTGGTAAAACAAAACATTCAGTGACAAGAAGAACTGAGACATGGCGGTGCCTTGTTGTCTCGGGGTAAGCCACTCAAGTTTAGACAGCTTTGCTGGGATGGCAAATGAGCAGAATTAGCTTAATACACACATCTCCTCACTGTTGCCGACATTGTAGTAAAGCCCTTGGTGGCTGCAAAGTGCTGGCACACTATTCACAGTTTTACTCCAAAGAGTCTCTTCAAATTAACAAGAAAGTAAGGGAACAGTGCCCCACTCTGTCCAGAATGAGTAACACAAATGGGATGACTGAACCCTCTTGCTGGGCAAGTTGTCAAGGCCAATAAGGCTCGTAGACTCAAACAGGAGGTGGTCAAAGGCAAAGAGAGCATGTCTGCAACACCTTCGTGTCACAGAAAAGGGATAATTAGGCTGTAATCAGTATACACAGATGCACGCACACAATAATACACCCTCCACCCCCCCCTCATTCGGAGACATAGCCATTATAAGCACAACAGGGGTGCAAGGGGCTTTGTCCCCTAAAACTGGGTCATGATTGAAAACCACAAGGAAAGATGAGAATAATACGATCTACATACAAATCAGGCGTGGGGGCAGATAGAACATAACGTAATATATTATCTGACACTATCACCTGCCCACTCTGTTTCTAGATGTGTATAGTGTATTGCTGAATTTCACACAGCTGGGATAAGACTACTCTAAACCTCCTTTTGTGTTTGTGTCAATAATCATGTTTGCACTCTCAACATCATCTGGCTTTAGCTCCAGTAAGTTATTTGCTGCTGCGCCTCCACTACCTACATGGCTGATGTATGGCTCCTCTGGAGCTAGAGGGATCAAGTTAGCAGCAATTACTGACATGTTTTCTTTTCGTGTGGACACCTTCCATTGCTTCATTCTGCCTTCAGCAAACATTTTTTAGAAAAAAAAAACAGAACACAATAGGGCTTAACAGAAACACAAAAGCCACAAAACTCAGCAAGGAAAAAAAACCAAAAGAAAAAAACCTACTTGAAGTTCATTTTAGGATATCATAAGAACATAAGGATACTGTAAGCGTACATGTATTATTCCTACATTATAATCACATCAGAAAATAACTTGTATGACAATACAGCATGTTATTTTTATGATATATCTGGTTTAAGTTAGGAGACAGTGTTTCCCAGTGTACCCACAAGGTATGTTGAGTTTTTGCACATTATGTGCGTTAGAGACATAATAATAATAATAACAATAATAATAAATATACTTTGTGATGATGATTATCTTGTACTTATAATACTTTATAAAGCCTCATTGGTAAAGCTTAAATAAATAACATCCCGGTGATATGCCACAAATAACCCACTGTCTTTCTTTTTTTATTTAGATTATTATTTATCAAATTGTCGTGCAGATGGGAGAAACAAGCTAGGGCTGACATTCAGGAGGTCACTCAGGTCATAATCAGTTATTTTTGGGTTGTTCCTATTAATCAGAAAATAGTATCATAGACAGAGTAGACGCAGCACTAGACCCAAGCAATCTCCTCCAGCATAGAATACAGGGAAATGCCTGTTATGGGCAAGATAATCAGGCCAAACAGGAGATCTAAGGAGACCAAAAACATAAATCTTTGTCGTAGATGTACTTTCAAAACACCCGTTCTGCAGGATTTGTTGTTGCTGCTGAACACAACCTGATTCTTTGTTCAATTTAAAATGCAGAAGAGATTAAGGTGATAACAATCATGGGGATAAACTGACCAGAGTCTATAAATGTCAAAATAACCATTGCAAATATTTACACATTTGTATCAAGAAGCTGGCAAGCACAGCAATTGACATGTGTGATGTAGTAGAGTGTGATGACTCAGATGCCTCAAGGGTCAGGACCTGATGGGCCATGAAGTCTTTTTTCTACGACTCTACAAGGTATAATAGTAATACAGCGAAACCAATGCAAAGGCAAAGGATGATCAGGGCCTGTATGAGTGCTTTTGGTGCCTAAGGCAAGATTTTGGACAGGAACTGCCTCTTCCAGCCCTTCCAGGAGATAGGTTAGTGCCCAGACACTCCATACCAATTCAAGTATACAGTTCTGGCCAAGATAATTGGCACCCTTGCATGTTATGCAGATAATATCTTCTGAAATAATTGGAAATTTAAACAACTTTTGGTCTCCTGCTCCAGTTCTTCAATGTTTGAACTGCACATTTCAGGTCTCACCATTGGTTCTCAACGGGCCTGAGATCAGAAGTCATCGCTGGTCACTCCAGACCAGTCTTGGCAAAGATCAATCAGGCCATCTTGTGTTTCTCTTTCAGCGGTGGGGTCTTCCGTGGCCTCCGACAGTAAAGCGCTTCTTGGTTCACTGTCCGGCGTATGGTATGGGATGAAACCATTACCCCAGACCTCTCCAGGTCAGCCTTGAGATCTTTGGATGTCATGTGAGGTGTTTTTTCAATGGCTCGCACCAACCTTCGAGGACGTCTGAGATCAATTTTCTCTAGAGATGGCCTTTTAATGGCCAATTATTTCAGACAATATTATATGTATATTATCTGCATAAAATTCAAGGGTGCCAATAATCTTGGCTAGAACTGTCCATGTACGGTTTATTTGCAGCATACTAACATAATAAAACAAATATCTGTTAATAATGTTGGTAATTATTATTATTATTATTATTATTATTATTATTAGTCATATTGCTTTGTGAAATGAACCCCAAATATCATACAGGCAATAATTCATTTTTCTTTTCACTGTCAACTAACAAAAAGCAATAAAATTCACAATAACACCTCAGAAAACACCTTTTGGTTTGGGTTGTGTTCACTAAGAAAGAGGAGCCACATATCCAGTTCAAACAATATGAAAACACATACAAGACATGAGAAACAATTGAGTTTCAAGTTGTTTTTTTAAACCACAAACTCTCAGGTGCTCACATTAAAGAAGGAGCTATAAAACCTCCAGTTCCAATAAGATTTTCTCCCTTTATTTGATTATTTATTTTCCTTTAAATGTACCCTCACAAACCAACAGCTTGAGGGAGGAGGTGGTACTGCCAGTTCTGTACTGAAACTAAACCAAACCAAGTGAATGGGGTTTCTGTAATGGACTCATTAGTCAGTTCTATGGTGTCTAAAATGGTGTCTCACATATGAAAAAAAATAAAAATAAATATATTTTCTTTTTTTCTTTCTCTCTCTCCTCGTTAAGTGCCTTGGGTACCTTGAAGGGCGCTCTTAAATTAAAGTTGTTATTATTATTACCACATTTGTAGTTAAGTGTTTGAATCACCAAATAAAGAATATACGCATTACATTAACCTAGGATGCATACTTTTTTCTTACTATCCAATGTACGAAAGGACAAACATGAAGGAGAATAAGTGCAGCAGAAGCTCAAACATTGGAAATTACAATTACTTCAATCACATCCAATTGGGATTTCTCTCACCCACATTACAGTCCAGAAAAACATAGGGCGGAGATGGAGTAGTGTCAGTTCTCACAATAAGAACCTGCGGCCTTTCATAAAAGCAGCAGCACACACACACTTCCTAAGCCATGCTTTCACCACACCACACAAAATCAAAGGACACAGCTTTGCTGAGTACATTTAAAAAAAAGGTCACATACAAAGTCTACTAGGAGGGTAAATATAAAAAGAGATGGGTATGGAACAGAAGAAACAATGAATCAGAAAAGCAACTTCAAGTGGCACCTGTTGTAGAGCTGGAAGACCAGGGCGGAGGATTGGAAGGGACAAAGGCTGAGCATTATGCTGCTGTTATAAAGAGTGGGTAGGCTTGTTTACTTTAGAGGTGTTGTCCCAGTTGCCCCAGCGGCTATGTATTGTGGGGAAGCCCATGGCCTTTGTTTTCTGACACGAACGGGGGTGTGGAGAGGGAGGGTGGACACTGATGCGTGACTGAGTCCCTATTGGACTGGGAGTAGTGGGAGAGTCTCTAGAGAAGGACACCTGCATCATCAACACTATGCCTTACAAACACCAGATGTCCAGCATAAAACGTGTGATATGAGGTTCAACCGATGTGGGTTTTTGAATTATTTACCCATTAAATGGAAAAAATAAAATGCGCAAAGAAAAGAAAATTTCATTTCAGGATTTACAGATTGTTTTTATGTAGCTGCATTCAGGGACCTATCATATCGTGGTGGACGACACTGACTGGCCGATATCTGATATAATTCTTTTGTAAGTGATGTAGATTAGCCTACAGAAGTATTCAATAGTTTCAGCAGCTATTACTGTATTCCTTTTTCTCTATCTATATTATCTCTCCACAGACTATGAACACATCTTAGCAGAAGAATGTGAGACATTATGTAATTTATGTAATTAAATGGATAATTTCAATCTAAATCTGTGTTGTCAGTGCTCGGGTACTGCAAACACCAGCGTGCTACTGCAAAGTGAGAAGCATGCCACCCAAATGCATGTGGGATGCCGAAAACACTGACAGAAAAATTCACCGGGCTCAGTAGCAAGTCATACTGATGCCCATCTGTCCTCACCTCTGGCATTTTCTATCAGTCAACCTGTCAACAATGAAACTGAATTAATTCATACTTCAAACAGAAAGGGTAGGCACACACGCGCACACACCTATGACTCCTCGTATTCAACACTTGGTAACCCTTTTTGAAGTTTCGGGCCGGTGCATTCAGCCGGTGTTCATTATCAATCGCCAAAGCTGCTGAATGCCTCAAAGCACAGAGAAAGTGGAATAAACCTGTTCAAACAGAGATGGGTAAAGAAGTGCCATTCCCATGACGAGGTGTGCCAGTGAGCTTTGAAAGCGTGATGAGTCAGGGCAAGCTCTAGGGTATGTTGCCACAGAAATACAGAGTGAGTGCGTCCTGTTTGATTTTAAGAGCTCCTGTTCTTAAATAGCCTCGTCTGTCAGCACTTATGGATTTCACTAAGAGGCCAGGACAAAGAACTTTCCCATCATTACTCTGAAGGGATTTTCCTCAATCCAGCTATGTGTTTGTGTGTGATGGGAATAGGTGTGAGCTAATTGGAAGTGGGTGATAGTGCGTTGTAAGTTGTGAGAGATATCAGACATATAAGCACCAGGCTTTTTTTCCTTGTGCTTTAACTGCATATTTGCTGGTAGTGCAACCATAAAGGCCTACACACTCCCCAATACCACATCTGTCAGCAGCCTCTATTTGCACAAACAACCCACTAGGTGAATTTCTCATGGGTTCTGCATTTATTAGCCACCACTTGAAGCTGTGTTTTGACACACTGCGTCTCAGCACTTACAATATTTACACAGGTCTGGACCACCAACAGTATTGTGGCTTCACGCCTCCCACTTCCAAAACACATTCCCCTGCATGTCTTTAAGCCCTGAATTCAAACTTGGTTTTCTGACTTGCCATTTAGAGAGTTGCTCCAGCTTTTACATCTCACCTTTCACCCCCAGTCTCTGTCAAAAGAGACGCAATCCATCATTTTGAGAGGAGAAAAGCAGAGCATTTGGAAGAAGATGAGTGAGAGGTTACATGTTTGATCTGTCGAAATGTTTGCAGAAGGATTCCCAAATGTAGGAGTGCTTAAGCAAGAGGGAGTTTCCCCACATCTGCTGAGTATGTGCAGTTACAGCTTTAGATATTCACCTTGGGAATTATTATTTTGCTCCTAACATTACTTCTGTTTCATCAGAAGATGTCAAAAGTTGTGTTTATTGAGACACACTAGCCTGACATGTCTACTGGCAATATTTATCCTCATGCACTCTCCCTCCAGCAACTTGCATTCACATCTCAGCTCAAACTGGTCTTTACTATTGTCCCTTTAGCTAGGCCATTTCAATTATATGCAACAAAATCAACCTGTGGGCACTGAGGTAAGTCTAAGATACTTGCAAATTCCTTCTTTGACTCTGTTTCTCTCTACGGCAGGCTGATACAGATGTGATTTACAGATAGGCAGGGTTCTGAGCTGAAAGCTAGAGTGTACATTTACTCTGATACCTGCCGGGACTCCTGCCATCTTCACGGCCACGCCAGACCTTCTGGCACCTGGTAATTTACCATCTAACGGCAGATAGAGGATGCCTTTAAAGTGCTTTCCTTGATCTCCACCTTCTCCCTCCTCAGGTCTGTGGCTCAAGAAGACTACACAGAGCTTTTGTGTGCTAATATTTCAGTTCATCCTAAGGATAGACAGTCCACTTTCTTTTGGGAGCATACCAAGCTAATGCAACACCGCTCAGATTAACTAGAGAGGTCACCCGCCTTCACCAAAACCTCAACTCAAACCCAAACGCTGTTTCCAATTGAGAAACAAATGTTTCACCACGACAGATTTACGAGATACATTTTAGGGAACGCAAACTATGCAGCTCAGTAAAATATATGGCCGCTAAGAGCAGGTAGGCAATGAAAAGAGGTTTGATACAATGGCCTACTAATCTAGCTGTCAAGTTTTAGAGCTATCCATGATGACCTGATTTCACGGTGAGGATCTCTGGCAAATAAACTATGCAATGGTCTTTCAGTGTATGATTTCTCTATAAGTGGTCACATTACCAAGCATGATAGAGTGTCTGGCCAGCATACACTCACATCTTCATATCACTCAGCATCAGTTCCACCAGATCCTTCTGTGAAGTACTCAGATGTCCCATTCACAGGAATGCATTAATATCAAGGCACAGGTCTTGAACTTGCTTAACAATGATGACCGCAGCAACCCAGTTTTCTTTGCTGACATGAAAATGACCCTTGGATGCAAATCTGCTTTTTCAAAAATTGTGCTTGCATTGGCCTTTGTTTTGAATATGACAGGAAAAAAGACTGTTGTAGGTGAAAAATACTTGGGCAAAATGTACATTCATAAAAATATATTTTAAAAAAACCCAATGATGTAATCTAGGTTATAAATTAATGCTTTTAGCCTAATTTAACTCTCACTTGATCTGCTATACAGTGCGGATCAGTCAGTGCTATTGACTAGTTCATATGTGAGAGAGAGTGAAACGTCTTAAAACATATCCAAAAAGAGAAGTGTATTATTGATTGATAAAGGATAATAACTAGGCTATTTAAAAATCAATAAAGAAACAAAAAAATGGAGCTAGGTCATCACATCCTCTGTCTAGTATTAGTCTGGTATTATGAAATCAAAATCACTGTAAGAGTGTTTGGACCAATATAATAATAAAACACCAATTGATGGACATTCTTACAAACTGTAAACTGCAATTTCATTGCAAGTGCAGCCACATACACGTGAGCACACACACACACACACACACACAACGATTTGACATAATACTGAACAAGTAGTTAAGTAGTTTAATAGCTCAGTTGTTTTTTTTGTAATCTATGTCAGTATTCTACTATAAAGAGTTAAGGTTGCAAAAGTGGCTAACTGCCAGGTGTTATTGCTCTCCTGCTGAGACCCTGGTACGATATGCACAAATAAAAAGGCATTGGGGCCTCAGCTGACAAATGGTTGCCACAATCACACTTATAGTATTAGCCAGCTTACGGTGTAAGCACACGAAGATGAGCCCAAACAACGGATGTCTATGCCAAGATTAGTCGACTTATGAAATCACATAGGCAGATTAGGTGTCTAATTCCACTGACCCTCTGAAATAAATCTGGGTTTATTATCCAAGGGGCTCCAAACCTATGACTCAAGCCAAGATCTAACAGCTGCTCTAGCAGACAGATTGCAAAAGACCCTCTACTACAAGATGATCCACTCAAGCAATCCAGATAAAGCTTCATATGCTTAAAGAAATCAATTTCATTAGCTAGTCACCTTAAGTACTATGAGCTCAAACACTAGTTGTTTATTTCTTAACAGGATGTATACATTTAGATACAGTTTGTATTATAAAGAGCAAGGGTTATGTATAGATTTTTCATTAGGGGGTGAAATGACAGAATAATTTGTAAATACTTATAACTTCTTTCTCATCTTATTACGAATCCCTAAACGACAACAGAAATGAAACTGAAAAAATGTATTCATCAGTTGCCATGCAGTCATGTTTAACCATTATGTATCCAGGGATGGGTTTCTCTAAGCACACATATATTTTTCAGCTCCACCCTGCTTCATATTGATACAATTACACACATTTACACCTGGCAGCTGCTTCTATAACCTTTATACTACCCCAAGCCCCTTTAGTACTCTTTTTAAAATAAAAAAAAATAAAAAAGATACTTTGAAAAAGTTGCGAGACTTCTTAAAGACCAAGCACAAGTGAACAAGTGGGCCATCCAATGATCCAAAACAATGCCATAAACATTTTTGAGATATCGTGCTAACAGACAGACAAACTAACGGGCGAAAACTCCTTGGTGGACGTAATAAAATCACAACTTAAAAATATAGCTACACGTGGCCATTACTGGGGTCCAAGCCTAGGGGGCAAATGATTTGACAGTGAGAATATAAGCTTGATTCATAATTTTGATAAAGTTCTACATCTCAAAAATTGAACATTTCAGTGAAGGTCCTGCAACTGCAGGTAAAAAGTTATATGCCTCAATTATATTATTATGCCTCACTTTCTGCATAATCATTTGTGTTTGTGTTTCACTACCGCATTGTTAGGAGTATAAAAATTGTGTGTACTACACATAATATAGGATGTCCACACCGGAGAAACTTTTCAAGAGAAATTGCCAAAGAAAAGTTGTGCAAAAAATTGAAAGTGGTGTGGAAAGTGGAAAACTGTCAAAGCTGAAATGAAAACCAGTATGTGCAATGGATTTGTATTAAGCCACGGAATCTAAGGGGGAAAAATGGATTATAGACGGTTCAGGAGTTATTGGCCAAAATGTAAAGTTGCATATTAGTGCACCACCATGTGGCTCATTGAGTTAATTTCTTCGCCTCAGTCGTAATAGAGATTTGAAACCAGTTTACCAAATTTTATTGCTCAAACATGAAGCATTTAGAAATGATCAATTTTATTCATGTGCCAAGGCTAAACAGTTATGAGTATCAAAAATCTGTGAAAGAGGAATGATGTAGGCAGCTCAGTCAAGCTGTGTGTAAAATTTGGTGGAAATTATTGTCCTAATGGTGGCACTAAGGAGTACAATTGTGGTCTATCAAACTTTGGGGTCCATCCCAAATATGCATCTGAAGTTTGGTTGCTCTAGCATCTAGTGTTTATGAATTATGCCTCACTTCCTGTATGCACATCTTCGCTGTCAACTTCATTTGTGCACTATGACCAAACAATTTGGAATTTCTAAACTCTGGGTAAGTAGTAATCTAGGAAGTCCATATATGTGATGCACAAAATTTAGTTGAGAAAGTTGGATTGTCTTTGCGGGAGAAATATGTTTTTATGCATAAAATTCAACCC
Organism: Gephyroberyx darwinii; assembly: GCA_900660455.1. NCBI lineage: Eukaryota > Metazoa > Chordata > Actinopteri > Trachichthyiformes > Trachichthyidae > Gephyroberyx > Gephyroberyx darwinii. The sequence goes on from CABFOQ010024120.1 coordinate 40,138, forward strand.
AAGTCTACCAACATCAGTTGATAAGACCAACCGCAGTTACATTTGTAACTCTCATTGTATTTGCATTGTATTCTTCCTGACTGTCAGAGGTGGTATACCAACAAGGAAGCGCTTACAAAGTTAAGAGGCAGAAGGTGCCGGTAAGAGGGCTGCTGCAACAGTGTGGGGAGTGGCCCTGACCCTGTAGTAATGGGTAAAGGTGCACGGCGAAGCCCAGGTATCAGCAGCAATTTCTTTTAGAGGTACTCCGTTCAAGGCCACCCACGATGTAGATATACTCCTGGTAGAATGGTACCTAACATTTACTGGCATGGGTAGCCCCTGTGATCTGTAAGCATTCAAAAACAGCCATTTCCGAAGAAAAGCTAGATTTAGCCAGAGTGCAACCCCTGAACCATCTGCTTTCCAGCGCATACATACATACTTACTGACAAGGCGTGGAGACCAGTAAGAACACTGTCTTACCAGACAGCCACTTCAGTTCAGACTGCCTCAATGGCCCAAATGGTGGCAGACCTAGGGTCTTTAGGACCAATTGCAAATCCCATGAGGGCATTTTCATGACACATGGAGGGTCAAGCCTTTGGGCTCCCTTCAGGAAACAAGTAACCAGATAGTGAGACCGCACTGACCAGATGCCCACTCCAACATGCCCGCTGAAATAGCAGCCACATTGACTTTTATGGTGGAAGCGCGTCTATTGATGGTTTAACTCTTGAGGTGTTGTCTGTGCAGATATGGACATGCCGGTTCCTCAGTGCTGGTAGAAAGTCTCTGAGTGCCCAATACACAGCGCATAGTTCCAGCACATTTATGTGCTCCAACCTTTGATGCGCATTCCATAGCCCTCTGGCAGTCCTGTGGTACCAGACTGCTCCCCAAACTAAAAAGGAGGAGTCTATCTCTACAACTTCCTGATGGGAAGGTATCACTCCTAAAGGAACACCCCTGGTTACATATGCCCTCCTCGTCCATGATTTTAGGGCAGGGAGGCACTGCTTGGCCACTCTGACCCTCCTGCTTCTGTGCCACTGGGGGTCCAAATGGAAGCAATTCATCCAAGGGGACGCAAGGAGAGAAGGCCCAACGGTATTACAGCAGATGCTGCTGTCAACATGCCCAGCAGCTGGAGGAAAAGCCTGTATAGAAGGTGTAGCATGGCATCTACACACTATGGGGAAGGGGAGGCTCTCATTGACTGAGAGTCGAGAGTTACACCAAGGTAGACCACCCTTTCACTTGGTTTGGTAGTTTACCACAAGGCCCAGTTGGTTCACAGAGGAGAATGGTTCTGTCTCTGAGTGCATGCTCCCAGGTTGGGAAAACAATTCACCAGTCGTCCAAGTATGTAGGGACTGTTATACCTCTGGATTGTATTGGTGCCAGGACTGCTGCCATGCATCTTGTAAATATCTGAGGGGCTAGGGAAAGCCCAAACGGAAGGAGCTTGAACTGGTAAACTTGACCCATAAAAGCCAAGCAGAGAAATCACCTGTGGTGTGAAGCAAAGGGTACATTGAAAGGGTACATTATTGATCAGCACATGAACTTTGAATTGCATGTAAAGAAAGTAGTCCAAGCCTGTTTCTTTCAACTAAGAAACATTGCCAAAATCAAATCTCTATTATCCACTCAAGATCTGGAAAAAATTATTCATGTTTTTGTCTCATCCCGTCTTGACTACTGCAATGCACTGTTCACCACCCTGAGTCACTCTTCTGTGTCTCGGCTCCAGTTGGTCCAAAATGCAGCTGCTAGACTATTAACCAAGACACGACGTAGGTCACACCACTCCTGTGGTGGCTTTTCTACACTGGTTACCCATTGAGTGCAAAATTGATTTTAAAATTCTCTTAATCACTTTTAAAGCACTACACGGGCTGACCCCACGTTACATATCTGAACTATTGTGTCCCCTGGCCACAGTGATCACTGAGATCTCTCAGGTCTACTGACCAAGGCCTTCTTGCTGTCCCGGGATCCAGGCTAAAAATCAAGGGGGACCGAGCCTATTCAGTGGTAGCTCCCACTCTCTGGAACCGTCTTCCCTTAGTTATTAAAAACGCAAAGTCAGTGGATAGTTTTAAGAAGCTGTTAAAAACACACCTCTTTCGTAAGCACTTTGTGTGTGTTTGCCTTCTGTGCAGTTTTAATGTCATTTTATTGTTATTTTATGTTTCTTTGTTCTTAATCTCCTATTTTATTTCCATTATTTTACTTCCATTATTTTAATGTTTTCGTTGTACAGCACCTTGTAACTCCTGTTTTGAAAGGCACTTTATAAATAAAGTTTACTTACTTACTTACATGCAAATATGCATTCTTCAGATAATGGACATGAACCGATCTCCCTGTGCAACAGCCTGGGCAACCTCTGCTGTGTGCAAGACATGGAAATTTGGAGATTTTTAGGAACAGCTCAGCCCTCTCAGGTTGAGGATAGAGTGAAACCCACCATCCTTCTTTGGTATACTGAATAGAACCCATTGAGCTATGTCTGTAGACCTACCCATTCAATGGCATCCTTCTCCAGCAGGGCAATGACTCCTGGCTGAGGGCCAGGGATTTTTCGGGGTCATTGACCAGACTCTTTGACCCCACTGAAGGTTGGGGGCAGGCATATGAATAGTAATTTGTACCCCTTCGACAGTGTTGAGACCCAAAGGGTCTGTGGTGAGCTTCCCCCGGTAACTCAGGTGCCACAGAACAGCCATAGATCCTCTTCGTAATGTGTCAAACTGTTACCTAGCTTGACCCGTTGTGCTGCTGTGCAACTGGCCCAAACATCTCACTGACCACTGGGAGAGCAGATTCAGTCGACACGCCTTTGACAGGGAAGACAGGGCTAGCCAGACCTGGCACCTCTGGAGCTCCTCCAGTCAAGATTTTGAGGGGAGCACAGTAAAGGCTGAGGAACCTGCCTGAAGAATGCACAGTAGCAACAGGGGCTTTGCCCAGCCCCAAGCATGCTAAAGCCATACGTATGCCAGGTTTTTATTGTGATACGGCCAGCCTCCGAGTCATTTGCTGAACCCCCTTCAGGCCCCTGGAAGAAAACGTGTGAGGTACAGGAGGTTGCATCTTCATCTTCATCCCACTCCTCATTCTCATTTAATAGGTTGCAGGAAGCTGCAGTAGACAACACATACTCCTCTCAATAAGAGAATAATGGTGGTGGTGCTAATTGCAGGGGCTACAACGACGAGAGCGGAGAGCCGGCTAGCATTAGCTAGCAGCTGCCAGATAATTCACTCGCCAATTTAGTGGCCATGCTGTGTATAAAAAGACTAGTCCTCCAAGCCGCAGCGCTACCATATAGCTCTAACTATTAGGTTGGTGCTAATAAGTCAATCAATACTCAGTGTAATTGGCACTCACCTGCTCTGTGTTGTTTTGTGGAGTCACTAACCGTAAATAGTAAGGCCAGCCACAGCCGACCGTTCAGGGAAGAGAGCTGGAATAGGCTTGTTGCCGGTGAAAACACAGCATCAACCCTAGGGTTACAAGACCACAGGCAAACTAGCTGCCAGCTAACAACGTTGAGCTGCTACTGTCAGCATTCAATTGCGAGAAGATAGAAGGAACAGATTACAGAATGACGAGGGGTTTTATACTGCGGGCGTGCCCTTGAGTTCTATGCATTTTTGATAGGCCATAACCATATGGACTAATCAAAACCAGACTTAAAATTTTGTGTTCAATAGAGCACATATACCACATTTCTTGAAACTCAGCTGACAAGATTAATGAGTACAATTAGTGTATAATGTAGTATAATGAGTTTTGCAATTTGTCAGACACCGTACTGGTTGATATTAAAATGCAGTTACAAAGTTCCTTATCTTAATTCAACAAGTATATGAAGCATGTTGATAATTGCACAAACTGTCGTGGGTCATGACCAAGTATCATCCATGGCTTAAATGGTAACACTACCTTTAATGTAACTGCAGAGAGTCACAACAAATTATTAAGTGGGTATTTCTCTAAGGAGCAAATTTATTTGACAGATATTTTTAAACATTTTAAGTTCAAACGTGATTAATTTAATACAAGCAATAGCTTATTCATTATAAAATAAAGCAAACTTTTAAATTTAACATTAAAGGATGAACTATAAAAGTGTTTTCTTTCTGTTGAAATGGAGCTACAGAACATAAATTACTGTCTAATACAAATTAATCGCTCAGATGAAAATAATCAGCTTTAATAGCCACTGGGGCGTGAAGAAATCTTTTATTAGAGGTCACTATATCAGCGCTTGCAAGCTTCAATCTGTGCTATAACAAAGCGTATTAAAACACACATGGTGTCTACGTGCCTTCCAATTATTTGTACATGAGTAATTATTTAATGGAATACCTCCCACAGTAACTATATATTAGGATGGCCACTTCAGATATAAAGATTTGGGGGTAAGGGGTGACATGTTTAGGCACAGATGACAAAGTGACAGATAATGGGGAAAGCTTATGACAGCAATGACAAATCAGATTAACATGTCAAAATCATAGTGGTTGATGATGCCAGTAAACTTGTTGGAGTGTGTCATACCCCACGCCAAGAGTGTTGTAGTCTGTTCACGTGGCTCCATACAGATTGGAGTTTGGGTGTCTGGTAATTGCAACCAGACAGACTCCAAAGGTTTAAGTGCAATATGGTGTCTGTCAAAATCACAGTTGAACAGCAGGAACTTGGAACGCCTCATGCAAGCATACAAAAAACAGTGAAGTGAAGACCAAAGTGTGTCACCACAAACCCCTCACAGCAGAATGGGGGCAGAGATGTGCATTGGGTTGGTGGGCTTAGTGAGATTCACAATGTGTGATCCAGATGGCCAAAACGTTGAGGTAATTCCACAAACAAGTCCATTATCTAAACTAAATTATCTAACTAGTCTGGTAGCAGCAGTATTTACCAAGCATAAAATTGCAACAGGAGACAAATAAATATATGGTAGAGCAGATGACTCCTTTTGGTTAGAAAAGATTTGCATTTAGTGCAGTGCGTGTGACAGTGATGGTAGGATATTTTGCAAACATTTCAAAATAACTATCTATTAAGAAGAATAATAGCACAACTATGAGATCAACTATGGCATGGGTTTTTTGCTGATTTGTAGGGGATTTCTTGGGATACCTGACCTGATGTACCTGGCTGATATATGTATATGATATGTATGTAAGTATTTTCAGGCGCCTATTCAACAATGCAGTTTACAGTTCCCACTTTTTTCCATAACTTTTTCATGACTTCCCATAATTAAGTTGAAGCACTTCTGTGGCCTAAAATCTAATGTTGTTTAGTGGGTAAACAGTCTGGTTTCCACTACAGTTGGGCTTGCTATGGAGAAAAACAGTTAAAAACCACCAGCTACTGCAACGAATGTGTGAAGTAAGTTGGAAGATACATTCTGTTATACATCTTTCAAAATACCATGATATTCCATAAATTCCATGACCAGTGGGAAAATTGAGTATCATGATTGAGAGTTTTGCACTTATGGATATTCCTGAGCCACTCCCTTGTGAATACCTCGTAACCCAACCCCAGCACACCTACAGCACACAATGTGCGTTCTGTCAAACCTTTACTACATACACTACTATTTCCTTTGACCAGAAACAGTTTATCCTGCCTCTAATCTGTGATGTCACTGATGTACAGTGCTAATGACCAAAACTTGCAAAGGATGGGCAAAGGTGATTATAACATCATAAATAATGCTGCTCTGGAGATGAGGGCACATCACTATGTTTCCTTATTTGATTTCCAGGTCTGGGAGATAGGGTTCATTTTCACAAACATTAATGGCTGAAGATTGATATCTTAGGCTGTTGGAATAGCATATCTGAATAAATAAAGTAAATGGTGTCACCTTTAACAATGGCCATATCACGATTGCTATACTGTATATAGAGTCTTGCTTTATTGTTGACATTGTTTTTTTTGTAATCACCGTTGTGAGTAGATGGCAGCAACCACACTGGTATAATCTGGTCACTGGTTAGTGCATGTTTTCCTGTTATAAAAATGCGCTTGTGAATATTTTTAGTATTTTTGTCAAAGTTTCTTCGCACTGATGGAGGGTACGAGGTTACGCTAACTAGCCTGTCATAATGGGACACATGGCAGCAGCATCTTAAAAAATTGTGATAGTTCCCCCTAATCCACTCACTCCAGCACCCCAAACTAAAAGCATCTTCACATTACTGTAGAATGAATGGGAGTCATATGATCTAGTAGTCAAGCTGTCTGTTCCTGCTGGGTGCAAACAAATGATTGTTTTCAGTCCATCAGTTTATCCGACCAGTAATTTGCAATGAGGACACAGCCCACTCATTATCACCAAAATTTTGCAACAGGTCAAAGGAGGCTAACCAGCCTCTGTGTCTCACAGAGCCATGTCAGAGCTAACTACAGTCAAATCAAGATTCTGAACCAATTAGCCCCAATTAAGCCTTGCCAAATAAATAGAGGATCCGGATGACAATCCTATATCAGCTTTTTATCCAGAAACATTGTAATTGTACCTTCATCTTGTTAATTTGGCAAGGAAGGTACATTTGTGATTAAATTAAATTACATCAAGAAATCTGCAAGAAAATTTGTTATGTCTTTCCACCCCAAGTAACCAAATCAGGCAAATCAAATCAGAAAGTACCACAAAGTTTGGAAAGTTCAAATTGAACCTGAATTGACCAGTCAATCAGGGTTAATCCTTTTAATCTGACAGGTCACTGTGATAATCTCAACAGTGTTTGAAATATCTGTTGGACAATTAGTAATTAGTATTCATTAATTTATATTATTTTAGAAATTTATATTATAGTTAATTTACAACTTCAAATTAAACTTTTTTTTTTTTTTTTTTACCTTGAAAATGAAATAAAATGTATCATGTATTATTTTCAGTTTTAGTTTTTTGTTCAAAGCCAAAATGAATTTGGGGTAGAAGAGGGAACCTTCTTGAAAAACTAAGCGCTACTATCTGTCATAGATTGATACATAAACCAGGATTTCTTCAAAAGTATACTTTGTGAAATTGTGAACTTTCTTTTATGCATTATACTCTAATGCATGATACTTCCAAATCTTTCTATATTAACTGTGAAAAAAATAACCATGCCATCCCCAATCATGTAAATATTAAAACTTGAACTGAAGTTAAGTATTTTTTTCCATTACTGCAAAATAATGAAACTGTATTACAATCTAAGGATGCTTTGCTGAAACAGTCTATTTTCAAAATGTTTCTTTGATTACCACCAAAAATCCTTTTTTATACAAATATCTATGGTTTTCAGTTCAACTGTCTTTGGTATGATCCCCTCTCAAACATAATCTAAACTTCTGAAAGAAATAAACAGGAACTATAAAAAATAAGCATAATCAATGAAACCCACCCTCCCTGCATACGTGTGTGTGTCTGGTGGCCACCACCGACTGTGTGCTGTGTGTGTGTGACATAAAAAATGTGGATTAATAAAGTGTTCTTTCTTTAAGAAAACATGTGGCAATTGCATTCCATACTAACTGACAAATGATCACATCTATTAATGAATAGATGATAGCCGAGTGGCATCTCCTTCTGCCTGTAAACCAAACGGTAAAAAAGCAGCTTAAGGATTTATAAATCAATGTGGACATAAAACTTGGCTAAGGCATTCCAGGAGGCTGTGATACGTTGTACCATGTCTCACTTCTGCAACCATTGTAAGTCGGATTATGGAGGAGTGGGCGTTGGTATTGATTGAAATACCCCACTGCCTCCTAGCACAGCATGTGTTCTCTTTGCAGAAGATGGAGGTACACAAACACCAAAATAAAGCAGCACAGCGACTTTGTCACATTTCCTTACATAAACTTACTAATATAAAAACTAATATTTTCTCCTTTTCTTCCACTAACATGAATCACTGAGCGTGCAATACTATTATTACAGCATGGCTGTGTCAGACAGTGCTCAGAATGCCCCCCCCCCATCTGTCATATTTGCAACACGAGGCAAGAAGACAATAAGATCTAAGGATTGTTTTAAATTTAGTGGATTACAACATATAATTGTACCAGATATCTGAAGGGTGATGCCATACACAGAAGAGTGGACCCTATGTGTAAAATTGATTGAAGACAGACTTTTACTCTAGTCGTTCAGTGTGACTTGTCTTTTTCCTGATTTTTTGTTTCATGCTCTTAGCTTTTTTCTTTTAACTTTGTGAAGCACTTTGTAGCAAAGTACTTTGTGTTTATACATGAATAAAAATGATTTACAAATTTCATCTGGACAACTCACAGATGGATGGAAGATACTCAGCCAAAACGTATTGAAATATGAAGCAAGCCTGCACATGTATTCCAATAAAAACAAATGTGGAATTGGACAATAAACTGCTAGGTTTTTTTTGGTTTCCTGGTGGGCTTAGATCAATGCGGTATTTCTGTGTTTCATACCCACAGGTTTTATATATAGAGCTAATTAATGACCGGTTTATTTGAATATGATTTCAGCTCTCTGGCACCCCAGTTGATCAGCCATCTCTTCTATTGAGAATACACTAATGTCAGCAAAGATTGCTTAAAGCATACTGTACATACATACACTCAGTGGCCACTTCATGAGGTACACCTAGCTAGCAACAGGTAGGACACCCCTTTGGCTTCAAAACAGCCTGAATTCTTTGAGGCACGGATTCAACAAGGTCCTGGAAAAGTTCAACAGGAATCTTGGTCCATGCTGATTCAATAGCATCGCACAGTACAGATTTTGTTGCAGCACATTCATGTATTCAACACATTCACTAGGCTGTGGTCATGAAGGTATGCACCAGGTTAGCGACAATGTTTAGGTATGCTGTGGTGTTCAAATTATGCTCCATTGGTACTAAGAAACCTAATGTGTGCAGAGAAAAGTTTCCCCACACAATTACACCACCACCACCAGCCTGTACCGTTGACACCAGGCAGGATGGATCTCTGGATTCACGCTGTTTACGCCAAATTCTGACACTACCATCAACATGTCGCAGCAGAAACTGGGATTCGTGGACTAGGGAGCATTTTCCAGCCAATCAACCAATTCTGGTTATTATGTGTCAACTTTAGCTTCACCGTCTGGTTCTTGGCTGACAAGAGTGGAACCTGGTAAGGTCCTCTGCTGCTGTAGCCCACTTCAAGGTTCAACAAGTTGTGTCCTTCTGCACGACTGTTGTACTGAGCTGTTAATTTATATTTGTGGTTAACCTGTTAGCTAGAACGAGTCCTGTCACGATTCCCTGGCCTCATTATTGGGGTGTTTTCACCCTCCGGACTGCCGCTGAATGGATGTGATTCACCATTCTTGGTAAACTCTATACTGTAGTGTCTGAAAATCCCAGGAGGTCCCAGCATACCACATTAAAAATCACTAAAATCGCGCATCTTGCCCATTCTAAAATTTAATTGAATAGTAACTAAACCTTGACCCTGTCTGCATCCTTTATACACTGCTCACTACACTCACTGTCTGGAAGAGTGAGCAGTATCAAGGTCCCAGTTCAGACTTATGGGCTGCACTGAGTCACACAAACCAGCTTCTCTAACCTGTGGGCTACCACTGCCCCTCCCCAAAATGTTATCTTATTCCCATATTGGATGCCATAAAAAAGCCACACACACGCACAAACACTTCCTTGGTGATCAGAAACTTTGCAATCCATTATGGTGCATTTTCACCAGTGAAGTGCCAAGTGTTTTTTGCAAAATGAAAGTAAGAGAGTAATTTTGAGTTACAACAAAAACAAACCCACAAACAATAAACATGTTCAACAGCTCATTGCAGGATGGAAAAGGGAGGAAAGGAAAGAGAGCAGGCTAATCTGAGTGACATAAGATTCCATTTATAGTATATGTGGTAGTCCATATAGTGTAATAATATGATCAAAGGTATGCAAATCTGCTCCTTAAGATCATTAAGTTACCTTCTTCGATGCTATTAGAGACAAGTCAGCTGCCTCTTGATAGTTGTTTATATGGCTTTTATAGCTTTTTTTTAACTGCGGCAGTGTGGCATTAATGGCTGATATTTTCTATAGAAATAAAGGGTAGCAAAATGCACCGATTTCCATAAATATTGATACGGTACAAATATGAGAAGGTGAGGATTCTTTTTATACAGTAACCAAATCTTTGAAACACCTCGGGCCCAACATTTCTGAACACAACTATCATAAGGGCATGAAAAAGCTATGACCACACAAACTATTGTGGAATTGTGGAAGTTTACCTGATCTTGAGCCGGGTCTTGAGGGTACTGGATCTCAGCTGCAATTAAAGCTGCAGACAGAGCTGGGCTCTGAGACAAACAGCCTTTGCACTGCAGCAGCCTGGTAATAGAGCATTCTTCAGGGTCCCAGATGGCATTATATGCTGTATGAATGAAAAGTGTTGAAAATATTGAATAGGCAACTTGTGCAAAAACGGCAATGTGCAGGTGAAAAGTGTCAGGTGAACTTGATCATATGTTCTCTTTGCTATTAATACATTAAGGATTTGTATTTCACACTTGAGCATGTCTAAACTGTTAGAAAAAAATCCTCAGCCATGACTTTAGTTTCTGGCAATTTAGGGGTTGTTTTGCTTGTTTTTCCTTCACAAAACATTAAAGAGACACTTTTGAAATCCATCATTTTTTCTAAATAGGCGCCAGACATTATGGCAAAGTGTTTACATTTGTCCTTCAACTACCCTTCCATTCTCATTGAAGCCATTGGCTAGCAATAGCCTCAAGCTCATGAGCTAGCTTGGTGTTATGGGTGCCAATTGAAAAAGAAATGCTAACAATGCAAAGTTGTTTTCTGGTGAACTGAAATGCCAAAGCAGATACTTTTTCATTACAAAGTGACAAGTACCTAACAGATAAAAAATGCAAAATGTCATGGTATTTTGTAAGTGAATTGTAGGAACTCCAATGGAGGATGGTTTTAGAAGGTGGACAGCTATGATGCAGGAGCTTGAAAAAAAGATTTAGATGGTTCATAGCCTGACTTCATGAAAAAAAAAAAGATTTAATTTAATTTTGTAATAACCAAAACTGTATTACTTATTACTTTCCTCCTGCAATGTTTGTCTAAAAAAACAGCTGTCAACCTACCAGTTGAACTGTTATCACTGTATGGTTGAAGAGCATCCCTTAGGCCCTGAAGAGATGTGATATTTTGGACTACCAGCAGCACAGCAGAGTTGTCTAAAAATGAGGGCTGATGTGGGACGCACTGGCACTGGTGTGTCATAGTTGACACAGGCCTGCCTTTTCTCAGACAGGCTAGATGTTCTAATTCACACATAGCACGTCTCAACACACCTGAAAAGTTAAATCACAAGTTAGTCAAAAATAAATCAATAGCAATAATATGCTTTATAGTGTTCATCCATTGCAACTGAACTGCAATATCACAAGGATTGATCAGAAATTACCTTCTGCCACAGGAAGTAGCTCCTGTTCACACATAGCACAGTAGAGTCCCAAAGTACAAGGTTTTTGGTCTTTCACTCTCTATAAGTACAATAAAAGCTCAAGTGAGTTTTTGAGCAGAGCATGTGGAAACAGTTTCTTTTGTGCAGATGCAATAAGATGGATCTGGCTCTGTATAGCTCAACAGGTTGAGCATGGCAATAATACTAGGTAGGGTAAACGGTTGATTCCCATGGGGGCAACACATGACACTGTAAGGCACTTTGGCAAAAAGTCATGTCTAATTATGATGTGAGAAAGGTTTAGATTGCATTGTATCATTTAATAAACTATTCTGTGATAGCAACTTACTCCTTTTTGTGGCACAAAGAAAAAAAGCAAAACAAAGTTTAACACTGATGGTAAATTATATGGCAAAGCCATATAATGAGTTCACTGTCATCAGCTCAAACTACTCTTCTATGGCACCAAATGTGGTTCCCCAACACTGTAGTAACCTGCCTTAGCTGTTGCACCAGACACTCACCTTTCGTTTTGGTGCGGCCCTGTTAACCCTCCTGCGCTTCTGCTTGCAAGACCTCTGTATTTTTATAGCTTGATAGGAAAAAAGGGTTTTTAATATATTTTTATTACTTTTAACACAAATATATAAATAAGCTATAGCTAGAAACAACACCAGTCCAGCAGACATCCAAGTTACAAAGACGTTCTATTTCAATTCAATTCAATTACTCCCAAAATAAATTAACCTAAGTGTTAGTAAGTCATGTCTCTACATACTCTAAATTACGAAGCATATGTGTGCAAAAAGTGCCAATTCTAATCTAACCTGTGCACGCAAGCATTTTGCACATGGAACTGTAGTAGTACCTGACAGAAGACTTTTAGCACATTTGATCCAATTAATACAGCGACAGTAAACTGTAAAAATGGAGATTGAAATGCATCACTCGCATTGATTGATTACAACAAAACAGCCCACAAAGTGGCACCTATTAAGTTTTTGCGCATGGTAAATAGTGCGCATCTTAGTAAATACATCCCCAAGTGTCTTAGAGCCATAGCAGAGTATAGGGCTAGACATGGATACTGTGACTTCACATAAAATACTCTAGACTAGGCGATAGGACGCTGGAGCTCAAAGCAAAACCAAATTACATGCTAATCAAAACTGTATGTTCAGACACATTATCCATAGGACTGCACAAAAACAGATTATCTTACCTATTGGTATGGTGTCCTGACTTCCGGGACCATCCACTGGTAGACTAGGACTACAACCTGCTAGTCGAGCAGATTGAAGCCCCACTCTATCTTTGTACTTGGGAGTGACAATGTCAAACTCAGCCATGGTGGGACCAACAGGGGTGGCAGGCACTTTTTCTAGAGCTTTCTGTGCACTCCCACCCACAGAGAATCTTACAGCATCCTTCACTCTGGAGTTAACACCTCGTTTCAAGGTTAGCTTGCCCTGGCAGGTAGTCCTGCCTTCATCCTGAACCTCCGGTATGTGATGTCCTACTCTCTCTTTAGTTTTTGGACAGGGCACCCTGGCAGAACTGGCTCTGGATGGTCTACCCTTTATCCCTGAGGCCAGTGCTTTTAACTCAGGATCTGCTCTGGCTTGGTCTTTCATCCTATGGCTAAGATCAGCTCTTCCTGCACTGTTAACTTCACAGCCTCCACCTGTCAATGAAATCAAGTCATAGATTTAAGACCTCGTAGTAGTCCCTATAGCTCATTTCAACTAATAGACAAAACTTTGGTGAGCTAGGACATTCAAAGATGTAGCAGAGAAAATATAACAATCACTGGAGCTCTTACTTTAAATCTGCAATGGAGTGTGTTGGCGGCTCTAAATGGCAGCAAAAGGTAACTTTGAAAACTTTGCACTTTAATAGCCAGAGATCATGTCTTCAATAAACTGCATACACAGGGTTCATACACCTTTTTGGTAATGAAATTCCATGACTTTTCCAAGATTATTCCATGACATAAAGCAACATTTCCATGACCAATATTTTGTGTTACAAATGTCACTTGTTTATTTTTATTTATTTATTTTACATTGAACAGCTGAATGATCTGAATGTCCCAGGTCTTATTTCTGGCTACAACTATCACTTAGGTCCCAATATAGGTTATTATTCCTCAAAGAGAAGTGGATCAACAAGGAGCCCAGCTTGACATTAAACATTTCACTGGTTAGAAAAAAAGATAATCAACAAAATCTTCATGACATTTCCAAAACTATATACAAGTTCCATTTTCCATAACTTTTCCAGGCCTGGAAAACACATTTATTGAATTCCATGTGTTTTCCAGGATTTCCATGACTGTAGGAACTCTGATACAGCATGCTCTTGTTTACCCACCCAGCCGGTCTGCGATCACTTTATAGCAAGGGACAAGAGGTAAAAGACCTATCATTGGTGAGTCTAGCTTACTTTCTGTTTGGATTTCGCTCTTAAGTTTTGATTCTGTATCCATACCTGACACCAGAATTTAATTTGGGCAAAAAGGGCAAAGCTATGGGATATCAATTAGGGTAGATGGGATCGCTCTTTGTTTTTTTTCACTTTTGTGATTTAGGCTGATAAAGCAGGTATATTTTTACATAAAAATCAGGCCTAGTGTAGCTTTAATGAACGGGTCTGGAAAAAAGGGTGAATTAGGATAATGTAATACAAAAAACAAGAGAAAACGAAAAAACAGAGCCATCCGCAGCCATTACCGATTCTTTCAGGAATGTTTACTCCCCATTAGGGTGCTTTTAACACACGTGCTGCCCTCTCTTCGCTCTGTGCTTTGATAATGATGTTAACGAGCCGTGCACGATTACATATACAAGGGTCTCAGGGAGGCAGCTGATGAGCAAGGAAAGGCTTTAATGGAATAGTTGTCTACCCTCTGCACAAATCACACATTGGTGAAGTTTGTACTGTAACGAGACAAATCATGTCAGTCTGATTGTGTTTAATTTCCCTGTCTCCCTCCCTGTTTCGTGAGTCTGCATTTAGTATTGGCTTGATTAAACTGCAGCTCCTCAGACTCAAATGATCAAATATGGCCATTGAAACCCTGATTACAAATCATCTGAGGCAACAAATCATCTTTTCCTTACCATAAAAACATTACAAATGGAAAGGCTTAGCTCTAAATTACATTTCATTTGACAAAGAGGTGAAAAACATCAAAGAACTAAAAGGAAACTGAGAATATTAGTGGTTTAGTTGGATCCATGTAGTTGGTTGTGGGAAAATGTAACCTTTACATATGGGTTTATATGCAGTGGTTAAAAGAATTAGCAGATAACCTTGCTGTACAAAAACAATGCAGTGCACAACACTGAATAACGTATTAGAGACATCACAGGCTGTTTGCCACGTTCAGCCAAAGTTACTTGTCACTGCTGTTCACAAACAAGTTACCTTTTAAGGCATATACCATACCAACCACTATAGCTGGTAAATACAGCCCTACTGTAATAAGGATTGTGAGTGCATTTTAAACCACATCATATCATAACACTTGATTTTAAATAACTCTATCTTGCTTTCTTGTCAGCAATATCTGTCAGTATATTTTGCCCAATCAGAATCACTGCTTCCTGTTGGAAGTTGGAAATTGGGCCACTGACAAACATGTCAATGTTGTTAGAGGCTCTTAACTTCATAGAAGAAAGCATTACAGGAAAAAGGATGGGAAAAAAACGTTACTCGAGATAGGATAATATTTTATTTTTTCTGATTTACGAAGATCATTCATGTGAATGCTTGCATAAACAAATCTGAAGAAATGATTTGAGGTCACACAAATGTCTGCTGCCGAACACATCGCACACACCCCAACCGCCCCTATAGTTTACAGCACATAATTATGTTTGGAAGGTTGTGATTTCAATGGCAAAAATTAAGGTCTCCTATTGAGGTTATGTCAGGCGTGTCTACAGTACCCACGTTCCTCAAATATCTCATTAAAACACAGCATTGGATGAAGTGCTTTTTCCCAGGAAAAATAAAGGCAGATTTGTTCTTGCATTTTAATGACTTGTTAGAAAAAAGGCAGCACATTAAAATGAACACGATAATGTCAATAATGTTGGTTAGTTATGCAGTTTTTAACTGATAGCAGCAGTTAGACAGCCTGAGTGGTCTTAATAAGGCCATGCTGTCACACCAGATGAGTGGGAGCTGATATGAGATGGGAGCCGGCTTGGCTGAGCCTACCATGAAGCCTAGTCGTCTATGGCAATAATGTGTGGGCTAGTTGCCTGAGGCGTAGCTGTGACGTAGTTGGTTACTTTACAACACGGTCTCACAAAATTTTGCGAGGCGAGCACGAACTCTAAAATGCCAATTACATGTTACGGACACGAATAACTTGCAGATAAGGTTCTTCGACCACAAAGGGATTATATGTTGGTAGCGCGAATTGGACACACCGCTCTCACCTGTTCGTCGGGTTCGGTTTAGCCACCCCGACCTCCACGCCCTTGCTTTCCACCGTGCTATTTCAATGTCTCCTGCACATAATCCTTTTGTGGTGGGGAAATGTATTTCTCTCACTTCTTTCATGCACGGAGCACATTGTTTGCATTTAGAGTCATAGTGCTCGTTTCACACAGTTTGGTGAGATCAGGGTATTAGTTTACCTGATGGTGTTGAGGGAGCTTTCTGTCTGGACCTGGATAGTCTGTGACACTTGCTGCCTTTCTGTCTGCTCTGGTCTTCCACCTGCTCTCCCTCTTCACCTTGCTTCTGTGCTTCGGCTTCTTCTTTCTGCCTATGTGCCAGTGCTTTGGCCTGGTCATTACTCTTTCCCACACTCTGCTGCCTATCATGCCTGATTGTTGGTTCTAGCCCTGCATTGTCCTCACTGACTGAAAGAGCAGTATCCCTTTGGCCATCAAAGGCAGAGGCTTGCCCTTCCCTTAGGGCCTGCTCTGAGCCAAAAAAATCCTCTGACAGTAGAGCAGGGCTGTCTGCCCCAAAGACTGTCCTGAGAGGTGATTTGGTCTTCTCTTTCTGTGGGCTGCCTTCCTCCTCTTCATCAAAAAGTTCTGGAGTAAAGAAGACCGTCTCGTCTTCCTCATTTTCATCTGGATTGTCTACTGAGGGGGGGTTACTGTCACAGCTGGGAGGGCTTGTGACTGTAGAGAGCTCAAGAGCCAGAATGTCAGGTGGCACTTTCATTTCATTGGACCCATCTCCAGTACATTGTTCTGGACAGGATGCCTGCCTCTTCTCTCGTGTGAGGTCGTTCTGGTGATTCTCCTTGCCCTCAGTAAGGTTCAGTGGTTCAAAGCGCTGGCTGGCGTCATCGGGCCCCCTTGCCTTAAAGATCGGCTTCTTTAAGCAGGTGCGGATGGGGGTGGAGGTGAAAATGTGGTACAGAGGCTGAGTAACAATGCCCAGTGGGTCTTTGGCTGCACTATTTCGACTGGAGAGGGGCTCTGCTGGGCAACTCGGCATCATCTTCTGAGCTCCTGCATTGAGGAAACATAATTGTGTTCTTAGCATGCTGAATCTGTGTACAAAATGTCAAAGGACATATGACAGATCTATGACAAAAGGACAACAGAGGGAAGATGCACTTACATAAAAGCTTTTGAATCTTCTAATGAAATGAGACTGGCACGCAAAAAGAGGCTGCAATATTATCTTATAAAGCTGTGCATTACAGAAAGACATGAATGCAAGCTTACGCTCAATAAAGCCCAAACAAAGGTCAAGGGGATTTAATTAAAAGCAACAGTCCAACATCTGTTCATCAGCTCGCTCCAGTGCCATTCAGGCACGCAAAAGACCTTACAGTAATGAG
>CABFOQ010024121.1:0-23391 GCA_900660455.1 Gephyroberyx darwinii
CACCTTAATTATCGTAAAAACAAGTGGGATTGTAGGAGAGAGCGAGGCAGCGATTAGTGTCAGCATTAGTGCGTTGGTGAATATGAGAGAGAGTGAGAGAGAGAGAGAGAGAGAGAGAGAGAGAGAGAGAGAGAATGTGTGAGTGACTGAGTGTGTGTGTGTGTGTGGGTGTGTGAGTGGGTGGGTGAGTGAGTGAGAGAGAGAGATTGAGTGAGAGAGAGAGAGTGTGTGTGAGTGAGTGAGTGAGTGAGTGAGTGAGTGTGAGTGAGAGTGTGTGAGTGAGTGAGAGAGAGAGAGAGAGTGTGTGTGTGAGTGAGTGAGTGAGTGTGTGAGCGTGTGTGTGAGTGAGCGTGTGTGTGAGTGAGCGTGTGTGTGAGTGAGTGAGTGTGTGAGTGAGTATGTGTGAGTGAGTGAGTGAGTGTGTGAGAGAGTAAGTGAGTAAGTGAGTGAGTGAGTGAGTGAGTGAGTGAGTGAGTGAGTGAGTGAGAGAGAGTGAGTGAGTGTGTGAGAGAGTAAGTGAGTGAGTGAGTAAGTGAGTGAGTGAGTGAGTGAGTGAGAGAGTGTGAGTAAGTGAGTGAGTGAGTGAGTGAGTGAGTGAGTGAGTGAGTGAGTGAGTGAGTGAGTGAGTGAGTGAGTGAGTGAGTGAGTGAGTGAGTGAGAGAGTGTGAGAGAGTGAGAGAGCGAGTGAGTGAGTGAGTGAGAGAGTGAGTGAGTGAGAGAGTGTGAGTGAGTGAGAGAGTGAGTGAGTGAGTGAGTGAGTGAGTGAGTGAGTGAGTGAGTGAGTGAGTGAGTGAGTGAGTGAGTGAGTGAGTGAGTGAGAGAGTGTGAGTGAGTGAGTGAGAGAGAGAGTGAGTGAGTGAGTGAGAGAGTGTGAGTGAGTGAGTGAGTGAGTGAGTGAGTGAGTGAGTGAGAGAGTGTGAGTGAGTGAGTGAGTGAGTGAGTGAGAGAGTGTGAGTGAGTGAGTGAGTGAGTGAGTGAGTGAGAGAGTGAGTGAGTGAGTGAGTGAGTGAGTGAGTGAGTGAGTGAGTGAGAGAGTGTGAGTGAGTGAGTGAGAGAGAGAGTGTGAGTGAGTGAGTGAGTGAGTGAGTGAGTGAGTGAGTGAGTGAGTGAGTGAGTGAGTGTGAGTGAGTGAGTGAGTGAGTGAGTGAGTGAGTGAGTGAGTGAGTGAGTGAACTGTACCTTGCTAGAACCAGCTGCCAGTTGAGCTGCTTGTTGGCCAGGCGGACGAGAGCAGGGGGCAGGGAGGAGCTGGAGGGGCTGGAGTTCACCAGACCAAACACACAACACAGTCACACACTGAACACACAACCAAGACCGATAACTGCCAGACGGGATGGAAGTTTCTGATTTGCTGTAATTACTATTCTCATTTGTTTGCAATTTCCATTTTAATCTTAATCTTAGATTAGTCAGCGTATCGTTTTGAGACATGATTTGATAGTTTCAGATTACTTTGTGTTTTATCAAAGATGTTTTGTTTTCATTTTTAGTTAGTTTCAGTTTAATTTGTAGTCTTCTGACCAGTCTGACTAGTCTTCTTTTGTAACTGGCATATTTGTTTCAGAATAATCAGAATCAGAATAATCATAGGTCATTCATACTGTGGTGATTTACTCATATTGGCTGTGTGCTTCATACACTTCTACTCCATTGCCATTTTAACTTTGAACAAATAAAATCCAATTGAAAATGATTTATTTATTTATTATTTTATTTTTAATGAGTTATTCTTATTTAATATTAAGGTTTCGATTTTAGTGTTTTTCCACAATATCCAGCTTTTACTTTTATTTCCATGGTTCGATGTATTATTTTAGAGGATACATTATCCCAGAGATAGCGCAGTAGTCAAGCTGCCTGTTGCTGGAAACAAATAAACTGCACTCTATTATACTCCTGTTGGCCTTGAACAAAACTGTGCCAGGACCTGCTGTTCTTCTCTTTTCAATAGCACTCTCATCATGCCCACTCTCTTAGTGGCTAAATCAAATCTAGCTGCTTGTGGAAGGTGGACTGCCTACTGCCTTGGTTATATCAAATAAGACTCCTTGTATGTATGAGATACAGTAGCAGCGGGCTATCACATCCACACAGAAAGAGAGAAGCGCTGCTAGGAGAGCTCTTAAATATTTAAATAGGTTATTGATGGTGCTAGCTGACCACCTGCTGAGAGGATAAGTAGGCCTTGGTGCTAGAGCTTTATTGCATCCACCGCAGACCAGAACCAACCGTCTGTCCTCATGCCCCCATCAGATAGCGGGTGAATGAGGTCAATAGCTTTGAAACCATTCTGCTTAAAAATGTCATTCTTCAGAAATGTACATATCTTGAATTTTGGATTGTGTGTATGAAATTTTCCTACAATGGATTTCATGAAATATGATGAATTAATCCTGCTAGGGCTTCTTTCAGTGGGTTATATGATTCCCATCTGCTATAAACAGTCATAGACTTTCCCTTGGATTAGTGTGGGAAAACAATTCAATGCTCACGCCATCCAAGAATTTCAGTCTGCTAACTTATCATCTGCTAACTGGATGTATTCAAGACCAAAACTATCCGTTTGGTTCGGCTTTTATTGTCTTGTGGCAGGAAATAGCAAAACAACTGCAATGAAAATAAAAGCAATGAGACACTTGAGGCTTTACAGCTCATTTTACTCACATATACAGTATGTATTGTGTCAACACCTCTTAGCTGTAAGGCACGGCCTCTTGTGGCTTCTTGCTTAACTGTAACATGGAAATCCTCTACATTGGCTACATAATGGAGCATCATCTGTAGAGACTGCCTTCCCTATCAGCCTGTTCAGTTAAAATAATAATGGACTTACCTGTACCACAAATAGTGTAAGATTAACCGGAAGGGCCCTGTAAGAAATGAATCAGTGAGTGAGCTTAATAATGATCATGATACTGTTATATTAATTTAATACTTTATTAATCACTGTAGGGAAATTGTTACTTTCTCCCCTGCAGGGAGGTCAGGTTCAATTAAGGAGCCACAACCTTGGAGCTCATAGGGATTCAGTGACTTGCTCAAGGACACTTTAGCAAGGTGGATGTTTACGGACACAGGGCTTGAAACTGGGGCCTCTGGTTAAAGGGCAGTCTCTTTAACCAGGCAGGGTGGTCTAAGTATGCTAACACTATGCACTTCCAGAACCACTGACTGTTAATCAATGATTCTGGCACCTCCTTATACAGCCCTAATGCTTTCCATTAATCAGGCCCCCCAAGACACCGCTAGATGTCAATATGGGGCTATTTACTCCTAGTCTGCACCCCTTAGTCTTTGTTTAGCATCACAGTGCCATGCACATTGGCCATTTGTTCGACCTGTGCAGTCCAGCATAGGAAATATCTCTGCTGCCCAAAGAGCCCACTCTTATAAAGATCTCCATGAAGATGGCGGAAAGCTCTTTGGTACAGTGTGCAATAAAGTTTTATAAAGTGGGTCAGTTGAATCCAGTCCTCTGATTGGTCAATAGCTGTGGTATATATCCTATATACCATGGTAAGATTCTATATTACTCCGTGGTTAATATCAACAGAAAAAGAGCAACAATCTATATAATTTGGTAGTTGCTTCAGACTACTTCATGCCATTTTTGTAATTTCTTAAGTAAAATATAAGATATTGCATGATGAAAATGTATGGCAATATATGGAAATAATGTAACCGTTTTATAAAAGCTTTGCTGAAAGGCAGATAACACCTTAACTGTGATATAAATATACCATATACCACAATCAGTTGTGGATTATTGCTTAATTAGACCACCCTGGAAAGTCAACAACTGATGACAACTTCAAGTCAGCCACCACCTCAAAGGCAAAACAGACCTTCATAAGAGACAGAGGACCATAACAACCACTATCAATCCAAAAATGTGTTGTTGTTTTTTTTAATGTCTGCATAATATTGCAGAAATTGCATTTTTACAATTGCAGAATTTAAAAAGCCTATTGCACAATTTAAGATGTTTTACTGCAGAATCCTGGGGGGCCTGATCAATGTTGCCTTGCTTATTCTTTGTGGGATAGGTCTTAACACCTTCACAGAAGTGTTGGTGCACTTTTCAATTATTCACATATATACTGCATCTGTTGCACCGAGCAGCACTTCTTTCAATGCCAAGAAAACTAAGGCATAGCAGCAAACGAGTTGTAAAAGTACATGTTGCTTGATGGATGGGATGTATGTTGAATTTAAGAGGACAGCCTAACGATTTGGAAAATGTGTGCTGCAGATCACACATAAAGAAGCAGAAACTGCCGGCTCTTACCTGTCACTGCTTTTGCAATAACAGAAGTGTCGTGCTCCTTGTTGCCTCGCAACTGCAAATGTAAGAACGTTAAGGTGAATTAAAAATTGCATGTCACTTTCCTCGAAAAGTGTCCAGACCATCTCTTATGCTTTGCTAATATACATGCTAGTGACTGAGCTGACATTCAAGTCCAAATGCAAGTGCCCTATCTACATTTCTTTACTTAACAACGTATGGCAGTGTCTGAGAACTTGAAACGACAAGCTAATTTGATGTAACGGTTTTGCTTATAGTGGACCTTAACTGCCTATTGAACAAGTGCTTGTCCACAGGTAATGAGTCAAAATGATAGCTACGCTGTATGACTGTGTCAGGATTTAGCAGGTTAACAAAAATGATGATGGTGATGATAATATGTGCGACGTGGCTATGCGCGGATGCCCTCATGCACCTGATGATGGCTTACTTTCGGGGGGCCATTTTCACAGTTTAACGTTCGATACAAGGCGTGTGTAACAGATTAAAACAGACCAAAAGTGGATTTCTGACTCACCTGAGTATCCGTCTCGGGTGGCCATTCAGTATAAATGAGTAAATCATACAAAATATTTTCATCTTCGCCTTCAATATTGCTATCATCAGCCATGTTTACGTTGACCGGCTGTCAAAAGTGACTACGGTGCCCAGCGAGGAACAAATAAAACTCAGGAACCGCGTTTGGAAAAGTAGTAGTACGGCTACAAGTGTGTCGAAAAATCGTTTACGGTATTACATGGGGGTGCATTTTAAAATAACACGACAATATCTAATTTTAGATGTTTGTGGTAACACTGGTAGTGGATAAATAAGTATATAACTAAACGTAGTTACTTGTCCGGAACTATTGTCAATGGTGAGCCTGTCTATTCGGTCCATTGAAGAGGTGGCACAGTCACAAAATTACTGATCACGTTAACATAGATCCGGTTCTGTTGGACTCGCAGCTGCAAAGATGGCAGCGTTTTCTGGTAAGTTTATTTAACAGCTTTATCAAATAAAGCTAAGTATTTGTAGCATTTAAAGCTGTAAGTGGATTCCTAAACATGCCTTTGTTCAACAGAAATGGGAGTTATGCCTGAAATCGCCCAGGCAGTGGAGGAGATGGATTGGCTGTAAGTGAGCTGTGTTATTATGTCAGATTGTCCTGTACGCTAGTCTTCATTTTTTTTTGTGTTTCTAAATCAGGTATACATTTATTTATACTGTCGTAAATAGTTTATAATCGCCCGTTAGGAGGTACTGTAACACCAGTCGATATTGTATATTTACGGAAAAGTCAAAGAAGACCAATCAAATGCAACTGACTGACACTTTGTATTCCAATGACGTGGTTTCAGGCTACCTACTGACATTCAGGCAGAGTCCATTCCCCTCATTCTTGGAGGTGGAGATGTCCTCATGGCAAGTCTTTCTCACACACACACACTCTCTCACATACACACTCGCATGCGTTGTTGAAGTTTGAAAGCTGACTTGGTGTTTTTTCTCTTTTTTTTCCAGGCAGCAGAAACTGGTAGCGGTAAAACAGGAGTAAGTGTTTGATAGCCTCATGATGCAAGTTTGCCTCTGCAGTTTGCATTTCAAAAGTTACTTACCAGGTCCAGAAACAAAACTATAGCTTTATAGTTATTCATCATTCTCCTCCTCCTCTTCATTCGTAGGCCTTTAGTATTCCAGTGATCCAGATCGTGTATGAGACCCTAAAGGACCAGCAGGAGGGCAAGAAGGGCAGAGCTTCTGTCAAGACTGGAGGAGCTGGTGAGAACGATTCAAAATTAGTGATCTGGCTGTCTCACTTTCTAGTTGAAATATTTCCACAGTGCTGTACAGAACTTGTCTACAGTGACCTGGTCAGGCAGTATCACAGTATACAATGCTTTGTAATGCAAACAAACATGAAAGCAGTGGCATGGCCAGATATGGGAGAACAACTTTGGGAAATAATGCGTGCAGTTGATAAATGAAGTGTCAAAGTGGCTGCAAATGCTTTTGAATGATCCCAGTTTCTTGAATTGTAGTGAAACCAGAATATTTTTTTACTAAACCACCCAACTAACATTCCCCACAGTTGTTAAAATATTATAATTCATCAGAATTACTATGTCATGCTAACTGACTCCCATCTGTTCTTTTTGATTCTAGTATTTACAAAGCTTATTATGCATTTGACTTATACTCTGTTTGTTTTGTCTCAGTCTTCAACAAATGGCAGATGAACCCTTATGACCGCAGTCCAGCTTTTGGTAAGTAGAAGAAGAGGTCTAGAGAATAATTTGTAATCTTACCTTGTTACATCCGAACACTAGAGGGCAATATAAACGTGTTGTATTCTGCTTTATTTCTCCTGCAAACTCCTGTTTTCTCTGTTTTTAACTTTTGTTTGTTCCTGCCCAGCAATTGGTCCAGATGGATTGTGTTGCCAGAGCAGGGAGTTTAAAGAGTGGCATGGCTGCCGCACAACTAAAGGTGTTACCAAAGGTAATATTGCTTCCAAATAGGGATTGAAAACGAGACCAGTCAGCATTTCTAGACAGAGTTAGTTAATTTTTATAAGGAATGGAAAATGTCTCTAATAGACAACCACAAATGAGAGAATAATCTGTGTCCTGGAAACTGAATGTTTTTCCCCTCTATGTCCTCTACTCTCCACCTTTCCTTTCCCCCACCTCCCACCTCTCTGTCCACGCCTGTCTGTGTCCAGGGAAGTACTACTATGAGGTGTCCTGCCATGACCAGGGTCTGTGTCGGGTGGGCTGGTCCACCAGTCAGGCAGCACTGGACTTGGGTATGCTCTTTTCCTCCAGCCACAATCTCCATGTTGCACAATACATACTCACCTGACCTTGAATTTCTGCCTGACCCTGAATCATCAATCAAGCTGCCTCAATAAGTCATTCATTCAATTCAGACCTCTCCTCTGTCTCTAGGGACTGATAAGTACGGCTTTGGTTTTGGCGGGACTGGAAAGAAATCCCACAACAAGCAGTTTGACAGCTACGGAGAGGTAAGACAGCTTGGCGTGATGAACCATGCCATGGAAATGTGTAAACAATCGTGAGGATAATGTTCTCTATTTCTTATCTTGCCTCCTTACAGGAGTTTACCATGCATGACACTATTGGATGTTACCTGGATCTAGATAAGAGCCACATTTCCTTCTCCAAAAACGGTGCAGTATTAATGAGACTGGTTCAGATTCCTAATATGGTGATTATCATCATCTGGAGTTGGTGCTATTTTCCCAAGTTACTCAGTTACTGATTTCTCTTTTCCCCTCTTTCCCTCTGTCAGGCACTGACCTGGGTTTGGCTTTTGAGATTCCCCAAAATCTGAAGAATCAGCCCTTCTTTGCCTCCTGTGTGCTGAAGGTATCACTAGAGAACACATGAGAAATGGCACCATGATCATGGCGATATGTGGAAACAAACTAAAATAGTGCACGCTGTTTGCACCATGGAAATGGTTTGCTGTCCTTGTTTGTCTGCCAGAATGCAGAGCTGCAGTTCAACTTCGGAGAAGAGGACTTTAAAAATCCCCCTAAGAGTGGGTTTGTAGCCCTGGATAAGGCGCCAGATGGACACACAGTCAGATCTTCTCAGACAGGTGTGTGGATTGTACTTCATTACATTTAGACTGTGTCGTTACAGGAAACCGTACAGCAAGTAATAAGATTGAAAGGAAAAATGATTGAGGAAGTATTGGGACAAAGCTATATTAGAGGACGTATTCTTTCCTTTCACACTAAGAGTGAGAAACCAGATGCTACATTTGTACCATTGTAGATACGCCCATACACACAGTAACACTAAGACACTGTACACACTCAGTGCATAGTTTTCACTTTCACTCCACAGTTCCCTGTATAAGCTTTTTCTGGCAGATTCCAGTGTGTGGCCGCAGGTAATAGCTAACGAGTAGCTGTGCCCTCTCTGTGTTTGCGTAGGCAGTGCCAAGGTCAGTCAGGTGAAAACATCATCCAACGCTCCCAAAGCCCTGATCATCGAGCCATCCAAAGAGTTAGCTGAGCAAACCCTCAACAATGTCAACCTATTGAAGAAATATGTGGACAACCCCAAAGTCAGGTATGACCAGGTTTCAGAAAACTCTTCAGATTGAAGGACGGCATTGCTGCCAACATCGGTTTGCACAAATAGCGAGCAGAGATGGAGAATGTAAGCTTGTATGTGTGTTATTCTATTGTGCTGCTGTCAACATTCAATTCAATCTTAGTTATGCACTGCATTTGCCTTTTAGTAGAGTTCAGTGTGTAATTTCAATGTGTCGCCACTGGATGGAGCCAGTGCTTTCGGATGAGTTATAATGTCGCTCTACAATTTTTTCAATTTGCCACCGCAGGGATCTACTGATCATTGGTGGAGTGGCTGCCAAAGAACAGCTGGCTATTCTGGAACAAGGGGTATGGATCGTTTACTGCCTCCAAACAAACATTCAATTAGTTTTACCTCGCTAATGCGTGTTGAACACGGACCTTTAATGTTTGTGCTAACAGAAATGGTTATTGTCCCGTTCCCGTTTGCTTTGCCTCATCACTCCTCAGGTTGACATTGTAGTAGGAACACCAGGGAGGCTGGACGACCTCATATCCACCGGGAAACTCAGTCTGTCCCAAGTCCGCTTCCTGGTCTTGGATGAGTGTGTATGTACAACACACATTTTATTAACCCCCGGGTCCTATTCTATTAGACGTACAGCCCAGAATGTTGCTAGATTTGTTCTGCTTTAATCCCTCAAGTACTTAAAAGCATTTTTTCTCATCACCTGACCGATTCTCATAGTTTTACTACAGTGTTGTTCTGACTCCCTCTAATGTTCTGTGTCCCTCAGGATGGTCTCCTGTCAGCAGGCTACACAGATTTCATCAACAGGATCCACAACCAGATCCCTCAGGTCACCTCAGATGGCAAGAGACTGCAGGTACCACTCTGAATAAGTTGTATTTTCATGTGCGACTACCATTTTAGTAACAATATCCTGACACTGATATGATCAGAATATATCCAGGAACGGGGGTCGGCATGCATGTTAGCACAGCCCAGTTAGCTAACAGACAAGCCAAATAGTCACTACTGCAATCAAAGGGAAAGGTGGTGTAGATGAAACCCTAAACAAAGTTCTTTGGTGCTCACTAGCCAACAAACAAGTGGCACATTTAGATAAAATCTTTCATTGTTGTCAAAAGGGGGACATTTTTTTTTACCCCGAAGTACTTTTTCAAGTGCTGAAAAACATAATGAAGTAGGAAAAAATGATGTCCCGGTATCTCAAGTCATATACTGATTTTGATTATATCACCATGTTGCCAGCTTACTTGAGATTACGTGAGTTGCATTAACCGCTCTCCTCTTTCCTAGGTGATCGTGTGCTCGGCCACGCTGCATTCATTTGACGTGAAGAAGTTGTCCGAGCGCATAATGCACTTTCCCACCTGGGTGGACCTGAAGGGCGAGGACTCCGTTCCCGAGACTGTCCACCATGTGGTGGTGCCCGTCAACCCCAAGCAGGACCGCCTCTGGGAGCGCCTTGGCAAGAACCACATCCGGGTTAGTCCCCCGCCAAAGATACGTTTCATGGTTGACAGTCTAAGAAAGTTTCTGTACAGTAAAAGTGCATGGAAGTAGGGATTTGCTTCACTGTTGCATTGTGTTGAGTTTATAAGTGAAGCTGCACAGTTATTGGTTTGCAGTCTGCCAAATCTGGGTGACTTCAACACATGTTCCTAAGCATGCCATTTGACCATTGTTGCTTTCATGTTGCTGTCATTGGTTTAGGTTGATTGAACTGTTTTTCTGTCTGTGATGTTTTTCTGTCTGTGATGTTTTTCTGTGCTAGACTGATGAGGTCCATGCCAAGGACAACACCAGACCAGGAGCCAATACCGCAGGTAAGAGGAGATAGGCAGCAGATTGTTGACTATTGGATTTTATCCCTCTGACATGACCAGTTAAATTATTGTCTTCCCCTTATACTCTCTTAGCATCACTTATCCGATACGCCAAAAACATATTATTTCGGTATTCCACTTCTACAAAGCTTGATGAACGTGGCCTCAGTGACAACAAAGTGTGTATGTGTGTGCCTTTTTTCAGAGATGTGGTCAGAAGCCATCAAGGTGCTGAAGGGCGAGTACATCGTGAGGGCCATCAACGAGCACAAGATGGACCAGGCC
The DNA here is from genome assembly GCA_900660455.1 of Gephyroberyx darwinii. NCBI lineage: Eukaryota > Metazoa > Chordata > Actinopteri > Trachichthyiformes > Trachichthyidae > Gephyroberyx > Gephyroberyx darwinii. The sequence goes on from CABFOQ010024121.1 coordinate 10,497, forward strand.
ATAATCTTCTGTCGAACCAAGATTGACTGTGACAACATGGAACAGCACTTCATACAGCAGGGAGGGGGTGGGTGACATCAGGATGCTATCATGATACTAACGTAACTTCTAATGGTGCTTTAGATTTGTTTAGTTTTCAGTTACCGCTGGACACAAGCATCGAAAGTGAAACCAAGAATGAAGACTTACTGTTTTCACTGACAAACATTCAAGTTTATGTTTTTTTCTGAACACTGTTAAATCTTCATATTCCATCATGCAATAAATCCCACTTGACATAATCTCTGTTGCACAATATATATATATTTTTTGGCCACGCCAAACTCAGAATCCACCCTCTGTATCTGTCTTCTGTTTTCTTCAGGTCCTGAAAAGAAAGGTCACCAGTTTTCCTGTGTCTGTCTCCATGGTGATCGCAAGCCCAACGAGCGGAAAATCAACTTGGACCGCTTCAAGGTTCAAAAAAACAAAAAAACTTTATGATGCCCTTTTACAAAATAAAACCAGTTGTCCAGTATTTCATGGACGTCCTATGTTCTTAGAAAAAAGAAGTGAGGCTCCTGATCTGCACAGACGTCGCTGCCAGAGGTATTGACATCCACGGAGTTCCCTACGGTAAGAGGAAGGAATTCAGCACCACAACAAAACACTTTTAAATCTGCTCATATCTTGTCATGGAGTGATTCATCACTATATTTCACACATGTATGTCCACTTTCTGTCATGGGCTCTCACTAATATTGACACGTTTCCCCCAGTGGTTAATGTGACCCTCCCAGATGAGAAGCAGAACTACGTCCATCGTATCGGCAGAGTGGGCAGAGCAGAGAGGTTAGCGTGTGTGTGTGTGTGGGTGTGTGTGGGTGTGTGTGTGCATCTATGTGAATTCTGAATATGTTTTAATCAAATTCCCCTCAACTTTGCAGAATGGGATTGGCCATCTCTTTGGTTGCTATGGAGAAAGAGAAAGTAGGTTGGACAATGGAAATACATTATCAGTTTCATTTACAATCATTTTTTTTAAAGTGGGCGTGTAACCTAACAGCATCTCTCCATGTGTCCTCTGTATGTGCGTGGTACAGGTGTGGTACCATGTGTGTGCCAACCGAGGCAGAGGCTGCTACAACACCCGACTGAAGGAGGAAGGAGGCTGCACCATCTGGTACAACGAGAAAGAGGTGAGCGAGCGCACTGACACAGACACACACAATCGAGTCAGTATTGAAACAGGAGTCAAGGGAGTGCTTCTTGACTTAAGTGATAGGCAGCAGAGCCATTAATCATACTGGCAAGAATGGGACTATGGGAGTTGAAGAAGTGGGGTGCAGGGCGGCGTAGTGAGTAGGACACTGTTGGTGCCCTTCCCCTCCTCCTCCATCCTCACTTTTCTTCCTGACCCCAGCTCCTGTCAGACGTCGAGGAGCATCTGAAGTGTACCATCACCCAGTGTGAGCCAGACATCAAAGTACCTGTGGATGACTTTGACGGGAAGGTCACGTATGGCCAGCGCAAGGCCTTGGGAGGTAGGTGTGATGGTGAAGTAGAACATAAAGGAATGACTGGGAGAGAGAAATGAACGAGAAATGTGTTCATGCATGTTTTGTCCCTCGTCATGAATGTTTTTTAAAGCACCTTATCCTCTACCACCATGTTGTGCTTGACCATTAAACCTGCTGACCTTTTTCCCAGGTGGTAACTACAAGGGTCACGTGGACGTGCTGGCTCCAACAGTGCATGAGCTGGCCAACCTTGAGAGAGAAGCCCAAACGTCCTTCCTCCACTTGGGATACATGCCCAACCAGCTCTTCAGAGCCTTCTGAACACACCCCCACTAGCATAACACTATAGGCTGAAGCAGAATTAAAAAAAAAAAATTAAAAAAAATCACATGTACTGCAGCAACAGGGTACCACTCAATGTGCAAACAAGCAGCAGTGTGCAGCTGCATTTCAAGATGTTTTTCTCAGCATTCACCTTTCATTGTAGGATGATGCAAGAATTATATGAACATATCGAACCAGTTGAACCAGTAACGTTGAAAACTTAAGTTATAAGTTACATCATGACATGTATACTAGAAGGTATCAATATGGCGGCATATTGCTAGGTTTGCCAAACTCTCTTGTGGTTCTGTATAACTACAGGATATGCCTAGACCCTGATCTGGGTTCAGTTGTGTAAAGTGTAGAGTCAAGTTTTGGAAGCTGAGGCCTGGTCAGTGTTCAGCCGGCCTGTGTAGTGGACTTCCTCCTCAACTCCAAGGTCAAAGGGCTTCACTACAGAGCAGGTATATTACAGGATACAGTCCTTAACACCTCATGCAGAAGCTAATGTGTTTGATTTTCTTTGTGTTTAAAAGCAGTGACATGGCTGAATGAAATGGATTTAATTTTCCTTGTGGAGTTATTGGTTAAAAGGCATTTAAGTGGCACACAGGTTTTCTGAAATAAAGTGCAGTACTCAGTTCATCTGGATTCATCCTCGTATTTTCTACACAGAAAAGATTCATATTTGGAGTGAACAAAGAACTGATGTCTTGAATGAGAGAACACCTCCAGTATAAAGGTATCTCTGGTATAAAGGTACCTCCTGTCTCTTTGAGCTCCTGAATTGGGTTTTTCTTATAAGAAGATTAAGCAGACTAACAGCAGTCTGCTATACCTCAGCAGCCTGATCAGGAGCCGGGAGGCCAGCTGCAGAATTGTTTTTGTGTTATGTGTTTTTTTGTTTTTAAATCAGGCCATGCTACCAAAAAGATCCTGGCCACAAGTAAACTGAAAATGCAGAAATGTTAAAGATGGAAGGAAACAACAGAAAAAACAGTTGGCGTCTGCATAGAAAAAAAGGCATGTGCCGCTTTTTAGTTTTCAGTTATTGATTAGGGCTGTTGTGTTTGAAAAATGTAGCCAAGAGAGTAAGAGAAGATGGTCCATGTACGTTGTATGACATCCTTGACTATAACTTTGATCTTAGCTCAAAATCACAGGCGCTGGGAATTTTCTTTTCATTATCTATTGCATGCCAAGTCAAAACCATGGTGAAGCACAACCGGGGGGGAAAAAATCTTTCTTTGAAGTCTTTGAATTGTATTTTGTTCCAAGGCTTCAACAAAGTTTGTAGGAGATGAGAGGGAAAAAAGGGAAAAAATCAAAGTTTTCCTTTGAAGAGCCAGACAATGAAAGTGTTTAAAGGGTAGATTAGTCCAGGTAATGAGATACCATTAAGATTACATTACATTAGTCATCTAGCAGACGCTTTCATCCAAAGCGACTTACAATAAGTGCATTCAACATAGGTAGGTAGAACTACTAGTCACCAGAAATCGTAAGAGCATTTCCCTCCTAAACAAGCATCTCAGAGCAGAACCAGTGCTGAGGTATTTAAACAATTGAGAGAAGTGAAGCAAATAACCAAGTGCTAAGGAGCTGTTCAGTTCACTGCCCTACAGGCTCGCACCAGGTTTGCAGATGTAAAGATGTACATCATATCTATTTTCTTGATTATGCCTAACCATTGGCCAAAAAATGAAGAGGAGCCTGATTTTCATTATGACGATACAGACTCTCCCAACAGCCATCAACATGTTACAGCTTTATTTATCAGGACTCTAGTAGATCTCAGGCAGATGCTAGATGCAGGGACCGCAGCTCAGATGAATGGGAGTACAGAGAGTATTGATTGTGACTGATCGTGACAGACTTCTCCAGAAAAAGGGATCATTTAACATTAAAGAGGAAATATATGATCCACATTATGGTAACATGACAGCTGAACACTTGAAGTATCTGGTCCCAGGTACCTCCTGGCTACGAGGACCATATGGTTGCTCAACCAGCTGACATATACATTAATACAGGAGGGTCTGATTTGCAGGGGACCTTGATATTCTCAAATGTGGATCATATCAGAGACAGGTGTTTTTAGACTAATATCCTCTGCAGTAGCATTGAGCTTGGTAAAAGATTCAAACAAATGAAAACAGTTACCAGAAAAAAAAGAGAATTGCACATACAGCCCATATATTGAACAATAACACCAGAGCATTGGAGTCTGAGATGGTTATGAGATGGTTGTTTATATAAAGCACATCACTGAACCTCTAAGGGAAAACCAGCATGTTGGCTACATCTAGAAACCCAGTAACAGGGTTTCAGCTGTGCTCTGGACCTGCTTTTCCGTTTCTTTCCTTTGGGAGCAGCAAAGACCTTCCAAACCATCCAACCGTGGAAACTGGGGAAATTAAGATATCAGATCGAGGCAAGACTACTTTATCTCAAACAAGATAGATCCGTTCATCACGTAGGCCCAAGATAAAGAAAATGAAATAAGGCACAGTTGGCCCAATAGAGTTGCAGGATTAAACACGAAATATACATAAATAAAACACAATTTTTATTTAGTTGTCTGACCTGCAATCATCACAATTGTTACCCTCTGTGTGAATGAAGCCTTGCCTAACTAACACATCCGTGTTAACAGTAATGTATCCGCCAGACGCTCACGGCAGCGTCAAGACCGCCACAACCAGCCAGGATAAGACCAGAGGTTAAAAGATATTTTTCCTTCAATACAAAACAGTAAAAATGGTCACGTCTGGAAACCCCCCACTAAGTACTGGAGTGTACAAGGTTAATAATTACTACACCACAATAGCTTTGCAATGGGCGCAATATTACAAGGCCAGGGTTATAATTATGAGTTTGAATAGATCTAACCTTTAAAGTTATCATAGGGAGATGATTTTTTTCTTGTTTAATCGACACTTGGTATTTGAGGCCCCATATACAATATAACTGTATATTTGCATGAGTCTTAGTTCATTTTTGGCAGCTATAAATGGTATTTTGCTTAGGCCTATACGGCTAGGATATATGCTGGGGAATGGACATTTGGGGGACAAAATAATCGCATATTCATATACTACAGATTCCTTCTTAAATATATATTTTATTTTCACTTTGGTAATTCTTATTACCCAACGTTGCGACGCGTTTGCCAGTCATGGTTTTATTTTGAACGTCAAACCGGAAGTCTTATTTTGTTGTCACTCTGGCTAGTTTGACGCTAGTGACGCCCATTCCAATTTCACCCCCGCCCCGGTCGCCCCGTCGGTTCCTCCCTCTTCACTAGCCAGATTGCCAGCCTGGTTGTAGGATCGTCATCGCCCTTTCACCGCAACAGGTAAATCACCGCAAATCCTTATCATTTCTAAGAGGACAGGACAGGATGTAGTAAACGCTGGAGTCGCTCTTGACCTTGTGTTTTCTGCCTTGCCCTGAAAGGTAAGTGGGATATCCTGCTCTATTAAATCCTGTAACCTACCAATTGAAAGCCAGGCTGCGGAGTAACTGTGGTTTGATTACAACGCTGCAGTACATCTTCTGCTATATTTTCATTCTCTTTCTTAAACAGCCTGCGTGTTAGAAATGTGACTTTCTGAAGCCTATCTCTAAACCTTGAGGGTTGCAGTCTGGATAATAAATAAATTTAAAAAACACGATTAAAACACATTCCACATATACCTACTTTAGATATGTTTCAAAATATACCAGAATGCATTTGTACAAGTAGATAACATTCATTCAAAATGTCATCTTCATGTATATTTTGAAACATCTCTAAATATATGCTGAAGTAGAGGCAAAATGTATTTTTATTCCTGCAGCATGGGATAATTCTGTCATGTAAAAATAACAGTAGTGCATATAGACGTCCCCTTTCACTCTGACCTATAGCTAGTCTACTGTCAACGTGAGGAAAAGAACATTCACTGGAGGTTTCCACGAAATTCAGCCTGACTGAAGGCTACGATCATGCACTCATAACAAAAAAAAATCACTATAATATTTCTGTTACGTTCCTTTAGGGACCTTCAGTGTGTCTGTGGTGCTTAATAGTGGTCATCATATGCTGTAGTTCTTTATTAAGCAACACCAGTATGGCTAAGAAATGATCAGGGGGCTGTAGAAGAAGACCTGCTGTCTGGTGTAGTAAAGGAAATACATCACAACAGCTCGATGACTTCATCTGTTTGGTGTCAGTCTGTGTGTTATCTCTCCAGGCTCAGTTTATCACAGCTTTGTCAGGTGGCAAACTAACAGTTTAAGCATGCTCATGTTCATTCTCAATTGCAGTATAGACTATTGGCTGGGGATTGCTTAGTGTGTGTGTGTGTGTGTGTGTGTGTGTGTGTGTCTGTCTGTCTGTCTGTTTGAAGGGCTTTCTTTGCTGAACTGGCAAAGTCCATCTAAACTGCAGCTCCTATGACATCTGGCTCCATCCCAGAAGGCACTGTTGCACATCCACCTGCAGAGAAACAAAGCATTATATAACACACACGCATGCACGCACAAACACGCTTCCCTTCGTTGCGTTCAAGGTGGGCATTGACTGGCTCTAAGGGCATTTAACCTGTCTTTCATGTGAAAAGTGCAGTAGCATGCATCTAAATGCAGCTTTGAGACTACATTGATGTTATTCTTGGAGGCAACAGTGAAATTCTGCAAGAGGTAAAAACCCTACATAGGACAGGGTAGCTAGGACAAGCTGCCGAGTGTGTTTGTGGGGAGTGTAAAGGGAGGAAAAGAGGCTTAGGTGAACCGTTACTGGAGCTGACCCAAAAATGTATCAAAAGGATAAATCATAAGACCGATTCTTCCTGGTGGAAGATACACCGTGTCCCCACTTCTCACCTGCAACACAACAAAGGAAGGCGTGTGTGTCTCGCTTCTGTGTGTCTCGCTGCATTTGTGAATAGGCATACACACACACACACACACACACACACACAGAGGCCTCTTTCTCCTCCAGGCTCAGCAAAGCTTCCTGGGTTGTGTCTGCTAGAACAGGGTCTCTCTCTGTGCGAGGAGCTTGTGTTATACACACTCATACACACAGGCCTACACATTCATACACACATCCGACTGCTCCAGTGTGGCGCGCACAGGTGTCAATCAGCATGCAGGGCAGAGTCAAAGGGCATTTATTGTAGGAGAGAGGAAGAGAGAACACACTGTTACGTGTCTAATCAGAGGTCACTTGCTTTTCTTGTTGCTGCTCTCTTCTACCTGCAGGGTCCATCATTTTCCCTCAGGGCAGTAGGTCAGAAATCCACTGGCCCTTAAAGACATTTCCACTGTTTCCCAAACGAAAAACCTCAAAGGTTTTTAAACATCGATATCTCATTGTCAGATTAATTGTGTTGCCTTCCTATGAGTACCATAAACACTGAAACCATGGCGGAGGCTGTTGGCGTCCTCCATCTCTCACCAGTGGCATCGTTAGTGCCAGTGTTTCCCAAAATGAACACCACATTTCCTGCTGTTGCTTCTTCACTAAAGAGCATGTTGGTGATGTTTTTTCCCCATCTCCCATTGTGAGACACTCTGAAAGCTTTAGCTCTGTTTGAGCCCTCTTCCTGTTTTGTGCCATAAAGCAATTTTCTGAGAAGATTATCAGAGGGCAGGAATATTTCATTTCCTTACAAATAATTTTGAGTCTGTGCTGCTGAGATCTGGACAGTGACCTACTAGTTGACTGGACTATCCATATCGCCAGGTGACCTCCATTACCCTTGCTACTCCACAACATCAGCAAAAACTGAGCGAAAAGGTAAAGAGGATCAAAAATGGGTCGCTTGATATTGAAGAAGCATTTAGGCAAGTTAGGTGAAGTATTTTGTCCTGAGTCACGGAAGCTAGACAGACACAGCAGAGCGTGTTTATCCCACGACTGCTGTTGATTCAGTCTGTTGTTATCATCCGGGATGTGTCCTGTTTGAACAGAGGAGGCTCTCAGCGCAGCCAGCAGTAGATGTTAATCTTGCCGTCTACACTGCACTCACACACACACACACCTCCAGGGTAGAAAAGTATTTGTGTATGTGGGCGGGAGAATTGAGAGTGAGCAAAATACCCTCATACCCTCAAGTGTTTGCATAAGGGAGTGAAACGGCACATGCACACACACCTCAGGGCCACTGTGTTTCTGTGTAAACTGTACATACACTGTCAGGGTCCCCAAGGGCGGTCTCACTTTGATGACGTCACCGTAGAAAGCTCGCGCTGAATTCGCCCAATGTTGAGTTTCAGCTCAAGAAGAGACACGTTTTTGTTCTCATCGGCGCCATTTAGCCCGTGACCCGTCAAATATGCCACTTTTTTTTTTTTTTTTTTTGAACAGCTGCCCTTGATCAGCACAGTATTTGTCTGTTTTCAGTTTTAGAAAGTAGATTTGTCATTTTGGTCTTTGTATGTCGCTATTGTCTGCTTCTGTATTAGTTGTGTTTGTGTGTGTGTGTGTGTGTGTGTGTACTCGCTCACGTGCACACACATGCATATGCCGTACTCCAGCGACCGGTTCACCGCTCTTAAGTAATTGGCAGTGTTGGTTTGTGCAGAGAATGATTTATACCACAACAACCACAGTTTTCCCCTCCAGGAATTCACATGAGGAGAGAGTGAGGAAACAGGGAAACCAATGATGAAGCGATAGCGTAATGAGAACCGAAGGAGAGGGAGAGGAAAGAAGCAAACTGGGAGGGACTCGTTTCAAGAATGAGGGAAGAATGAAAAATAGAAGCGTTGAGAGAAATGGAAAAGATGGAGTGGAGAGTGAAGTGAGGGGAAAAAAGGAATGATTCAGAGAGACGGAGAGGACGTTGCCTGGACCGACTAGTTCATGGTTGTAGAGAGGTCTTGTTTGCTTGCTAGGCAGTGGGGAGAGATGGATGAAGCGAGTGAAAATGTTGGGGTAGTTCTGAGCGGACGGACTAATACAATCTGGACAATAGAACAAAGAATTGCAAGAGATACTAGAATGACAGATGGTGAAATTGTAAGAACAAGAAATGGAGTAGAGAGTGAAAAACGGAAAATGTGCTGCTACAAACAATTATGTTCAAAAAGGAACGAATGAAAGAAAATGATTAATGTGTGTGGGGCACATTTTGTAGTGGAGACCCAGATAGAGAGAATACTACAAAAGAAAAGGGAGGTAATTGAAAAATAATTTCGTAAGACCACAGCAAAGGAACAGGATTAAAGGCAAGACAAATCAGGAGGAGAGGGCAGGGTGAAATACAAGAAAGATGGCAGCGCCGAGTGTTTTTGTGTAGACCTGCCTTTGCTACTAAAATATGGAAAGCCACACACAGTACGGCTCATATTCCAATCTAAGAGTGTTTCATGCATGGTTTCTCATCCGTCCCCGCTCCGTTTCTGAGACTCCATAGATCCTACAGGAGAATTTCATCAGGTGGGCCACACCGGCTGCATGTTGCACGCTGCAAATAAGAGGATGTTTGCAGCGTGTAAAATGTCAGCGAGGATGGAGAACAGAACAGGACCATGAGGCAGCGTGATTAGAGGCAGTTCTGCTGTGAGCTCACACACACACACACACACACACACACCAGTTTTAACAAAGTGTTTAGTTAGGTGATTCATGCAGGGTTTTATGAATAGCCACAGTGACTGGATGCAGAGTGGACTCCACTTGGGCGTTCTAATAGGTCATGACTCTTTTTTTTTTTTTTTTTTGTGAGTGTGTGCATGCAGTTGTGCACGCACGCGGGCATATTTCTGTGTTTCATTTGCCCGTACGCGTCGTCGATGTTCGTGTTGCTGTATTCAGACATATTTGCGTACCTAATAACCAAGAACAGAAGCCACTTGCAGACAAATTGGTGCTAAATTGGTGGAGGGTACTTCGGTTGAAAGCCGAACGCCAAAGACAGTTGAACAATGGAGAGGCTCTGAGGACTGAAAGAGACTGTTGGATGTGATCTGAGAGCAGACAATGCCAACTGCTGCCTCATCTCTAGACCTCCATCATTCCCCCCCCTCCACTGTACCCCTCGCTTTGTTTCTCTTGTCTACTTTCCTCCGCTGGCATTGTCATCTTTCCGTCTCTAACTCTCCGTCTTTTCTACTCCTCGTTCCCTTTCTCTCTCTGTCATTTTGTCCCCGTCTTGCCGGCTCCTCGCTCTCTATTTCCCATCCTCCCTCCCCTGCTCACTCACTCCTCCCGGTGTAAGCCGCTCACTGTGCCCTCCTTGCATTGTTAATGGGGAGATGTGATTTTTGCACCCTCACTCTCACATTTGTCCTTTATATGCTCGCTCTCTATCTTCCTCATGCACACACACACACACACACACACACACACTCTTTCTCTGCTCTCTGACACACACACAATCACACTCTCACATCTCTCTCTCTCTCTCTCTTTCTCTCTTTCTCTGCAGATGTCTGAGAGCTAGCCAGCTGAGTAGAGGACCTCCCTCTGCCTGTGCTCTCCACCTGCAGCCATGAATGGTAAGAACACCAGTCTGTCTGTCTGTCTTTCTGTCTGTCTGTCTGTCTGTCTGAGTGACAGACGTGTTAATGAAGTATTGATCTGCCAGTGGAGTGAAGGTTTGGACTCTCCTGCACCCAGAAGTTTGATCTCATGAAGTGATTGTCATTTGGATATTAAAAAAAAAACCTTATTGGCAAAGAAGGCTTGAGGAAATACAGAGTACAACCAATCAGTCCTGAGTGAGAAGAACACATGAGTTGTTTTGGTGAGATGGACGAGATTTGTTTGTCATAGTGAGGTAACCGTTTTAAGTGTGTGTGTGTGTGTGTGTGTGTTGCTGTTATACTCAATCTTGGAGGTGATGCATCTTGTTTGTCCTTGTGCAAGATTGATGTGGACAGACTGGCTCAAGTGTGTGTGCGTGTGTGTGCTAATCCTCTTGTCTCCAGCCTTTGACCATAGAACAGTAGTTGCCGTTCTCTGTATCTTTGTATAAGGAGATGCCTCAGAGACGTGTGTGTGTGTGTGTGTGATGGGTGGGTTACAGCTTGTCCACATGACTAAAGCTTCTTTCACACATGCAGTGAAATCCAGAACTTATCTAGACATGACTCAGAGGGGTTGTATGTGTGAACGCAAATGTCTGAATCAGTTGGTCTGGAAATCAAACAGACTTGACCCACCCAGCACCCAATCTGTTTTCTCGCCGAGTGAGCCCAAGTGTGAACGGAGCAGAAGATTCTCTGGAGTATTCTCTACCAGCGAGTGGGCGTGTTGATGACGTATTTATCATGAGACTGGCGCAAAACCGGGATAATACAATGTATATCGCTTTCCACCCTTTCGTCGACACTGTGGATACGTCTAACTACATTTAGTATTGTTATCAACGTTAAAACGGCCACTGAGAGCGAGTCGGTCACTTCGTCCGCCATCTTCGTGCTGTAAACAAAACACTGTGATTTCCGAAGTGAACCTTTTGCGTCATGTCATGTCTCCCTCACGCTCTACCCAGGCCCCGCCCCTTGCCTGAACTAACCAGAGTATTTTTTGTTGTTGTGAACGCATCCGAAATGGACATACATGCTGTATGTGTGGAAGGGCAACTCAGGTTAAAGTGCGGACCTGATTCTCTGGAGAATATCCGAGTTGTATATCTGAAAGAGGCTTAGGTCTAACAAACTGTCAACCCCCAGACCCTTTAACCTTTAATCTCATCCAGCAACAATCGCTCTCTCACTAATATGACTGGAGCGAGCTGCATCAGTGTCTCTGATCTCCAACATTCACTAATCTGATGAGATGTCTTAAGGACTTGTCTGTAGACTAAAACACTGCAGTGTGGGGAGACTGGTGAACCAGTGTAGTTATCTGAAACAGTTACTTGTCCTCCCCAGGTGAAGTGTTTGATATGTGAATAGTTACGGAAGCAGCGATGTGGGTATCTGGAGGTTTGACTCCTCCGGGCTGCTCAACACCTAGACAACAGCACGCAGTCTCTCCGAGGGAAAAACTCCTAAAGCTGCTGAGGCGTTGAACTGTTCTACAGTTGTGTTCAATTCTGCATCGGCGGTCTGGTTTTGGTTTTCCTGTTGCTGGAGTTATATTGTCCCAATGTGACCGTAGGACCCTTGTGTCGTGACCGAGGGATTCTCCTGTAGGGTTATGTTGTTATATGGCTGTACAGCAAGCTAACGTACGTGCTGCTGAACTGACACATGTAGGTTACAGGGGTGTCTAGTTGTAGGGATAGGCTGCTTGTGGTCCACGAAACTCCTGTTTGTTTCAGTGTGATGTGTTTTTGTGATTCCCTTGCATTTGGACTTCTCAGACTCTTCAGCGTTTGGCTTTATATGTTACAAATTATGAAATCTAGCAGCTGCTCTCATAAAATCTGGTCTCACATTGAGTGGCCATATGTTTCCAACCCAATTATCAAGTCACAGAAAACCCCTATGGTTTTTGCCATTGCTGTGTAAGAAGCTTTGCTGTGCCCCACTTAGTCAGAGAGCGTTCTGCCCTAGCTGGTGTGCATGTTGGATCCGCTGACAGCCGTGAGTATGTGGCCATGCTAGCGACATGTCCCACTGGCACTGTGCTAAATATCACTTGCCTTTCTCACTCACAATAGCTTCTAAAAGGGGGTCTGTCAAAGGACGTGAGACAATGTGAAGAATACTCACTTCTCCGTGTGAGATTAATTACTTTGTCCCGTTTACGTGTGCATTTTGCTGACAATGCCATAACTAGGTCAGGCACTGCGAGCTGCTAACATTGGCATTGTCGAGGGAAAAGCTTATACCTGACCAGGTGTTGCCGTGGTGATTTGGGATAGAGGGGGTTTGTTTGTTTAGATACTGAAACCAGCTCAAGGCTAAGGGAGCACAGTGTTTGTTATTAACCAAGAACAGCTAGCTATGACAGTTTCTCTTTGTATTTGTGGAGCTGGATGTTGAAATACGTGCTTGCTCATACTGACAGCATTAAAGGTAGACTGATGGAGAAAAAGGCTCATCTTTCACCCGTCAGTATTTGCTCTAATTCCTGCTCTTGGCCAAATACACTGGCAACCTTTATTCACACTGTAAGCTCCTCG
>CABFOQ010024122.1:0-28454 GCA_900660455.1 Gephyroberyx darwinii
AATGTTTTTCTGCCTGCTTTTCTCAAAGCTGCGTATTAACAATTGCATCGTGCTGCAAATGGCATCTCCAAGGTAGGGGCCGACCTTCATTCCTCTGCAGAGGGCACGCCAGTAAATCCATTTCTCCAGAGATGTGGTTCACTGAATAACAAATCACGGGGGCAGACGTGGCTCTCTCTCCCGTTAAGGAAGCCTATTGCTAGAGGCTTCCTTCACAGGGCCTGTAACACCAGGGGTTTATTATGGAGAGAGGGGCGAGGACAAACACAGGGAATGTGCTGCCATGGGGAACATGAATACACACCTCCAAACATGCAAAACACACTCTCGCTCTCCCCCTTTCCACTCCCCCTCTTTTTCCATTTGTCTGTTGATAACACTCTTACTATGCCTGTGAGAAAGTGGAAAAATACAGATATTATCTTGTAAAAAAAATAAATAGCAATAAAAGCCCACAATAAAAAAAAAAAATTAAGTTCTCGCTTCTGCCTGTAGCTGACATATTCACAGCACACAATGATATGGACACACTCAGCATCATCAGGGAAAATTCATAACCCCATTTTGCACTGGTATCTCAACATATTCAAACATATTTCTGCCCCTCATTGCTGATGTTCTCCGCCTCAAACCAAGTCAAGTTTATGGAAAATCAGCCACCTGTCAGAATTTGTTGAGGCGGTTCACATTTCATGAAACACCTTATCTTACTTCATGACCAATGTAATGTTATTTACACCCTGCAAACAAAATGGCTGCAGCACTGTCGGCGCTGATAAGGGCCTTTACTACAGGAACAGGGTGACAGCAGCTAGATTACAAGATGGTGATTTACCTTATTTATTCCTGTGACCTAGAAAAGAAGACCAATTTCAGTATACTTTGTTGTTCCAAAGCAGAAAGACTCAGTTTACTGTCTATGTTGCTTTATTGAATCTTCATCCAAACAATTGTTGAAACAACTTGTGTTTGATTTGAGAAAAGATTGGCTTGCAGGGTGAAAGAGATAGAATTCATAGCAGGTGCGGAAACCAATTTTTGAAACATTATGGGTCTACAGTAACCTGGATTGCATCTCATTTCTGCTTTGTTGACATTTTGACAAATTATGCTTCGTTCAACTAATGATGTACAACGTTGCAGCTTTGCTGAATCCATAGTCTGGCTACCTATCAGGCTGGAGCGACTGAGGTCTATATTTGATGATGAGACTCTTCTGAGAGAAGAAATTGTTTCGTCAATCCATCTATAGAAGCTCTTCAGATGGAAGAAATATTTTTTCCCCGCTGGTGACTTTCTGTGTGACATCTAAAAAGTTTGGGGAACTTTAGAGTAAAGTTTGGGGAAGTATTGATTTGAAGGCTGAGCACACATGGGACACTAAGGTGCTAAGAGCCTTCAGAGTGGATGTGGGATCACTCTTTCTTACTTGCCAGCTCTCTCTCACACACACAAAGATATAACACACACACATACTCCTCTTCCAGTGATGCACACAGCAACAACCTGATAAGTGCATATCGCACACACTCCCATGTAGGAGGCAGGTTACACATTTACATGGATGGGTGAGAATGGGCATCACATCAGCTTATTAAATAAGTGGTGGGCTAGAGAGGTCCTATATGGTGAAATGGAGCAGTGAGGAAGAGTTATATGCACTGCCTCCTCTGCAGTGTTGGTGGACCGCCAGCGTCACCATAAGCAGTCAGTCAATAGGCTGACTCAACAGTGTGTGAAATTAAGAGGGAAATAGAAGTAGACAGACATTAAGCCTCTCTCCCACTCCCCTTCACCCTCTCAGACGCCAGACAGCGGCTAATGCACCCCCCAGAGCCCCCACACACTGCTATCACACACCAGCAGCACTACAGTTCCACTTCTTGTTCCACAAAACCACCACAAGACACAGAAAGCTGCACTGACCTCCTTTGGCAGCGTTTACATAAATATGACATTGAAGACTGGTGAAAGAGTCCGAATTTTTGACTTGTCACTTGATATAAGTTACAGTTTTTATACAAACTGTACATTTTTTACAACATTTTTTACCCATGCAGGCACACAGCACACTGTGTAACATGAGGTTTTGCATTAGTCTAGTGATTTTTTCCTGCTTATATGAAAATTATAAAACACAAAAAAAGATTTTTAAAAAATACAGATTTTTATCATTAAGATAAAAAACACAAGTTTCCAAGGTTTAACCAACGTTTTACACAATGTTGTGATTGAAATTCACAAGACTAAGATGCCACTCCAATAAAACCAGACATCTATTGTCAAATGTCCACTGGGAGGATGTTTAGAGTTTCTCACAATCTTCTTCCTATGTCCTTGATATGTTAATATGGGTCTTGTTGTGGAGTGAGAAACAAAACCCTTTCTGCCGAGAGCCTCATTTTGTCAAAGCAGGGAGGAGTCGCATTTCCATACGAAATGTCCGGGTTAGAATGAGACTACTATTAAGGAAATTCTGAACAGTAGCCTAATGATAAAAAGGCAGTTGCCAAGGTAATATGCAAAATAGTCTCATTGACTGTGGGTTGAACTATGAGAGCCACCTTCAGTATGGGAGCTGGGGAGTTCAACAGAATCCTGCTAGCTAGAAATAAATAATGATATATTTTCTTTATAAAGAAATATAATTGTTTGAATTGTGCAATATCTTCAACAATATTTTGAAATACTGAAGACTGAACCTTTTTTTGATTTCACTTTGACAGACAGCTTAAGGAAATATTAAAAGCATGACTTGCTCTGACTAGGGAATATGAACATCTGCTCAAGATGGCATGACTCTCAAATCATTCCCTGAAATCAAGTACAAATCCAGAAATCAATGAAACCAAAAACAATAGGTAATTGTGTTGTTTGAGAATAAATTATTCCACCCACAGGTTTGACTGTCGTCTGCCCCCTTTACCATTTTGTGTAATGCAACTGTGGAGTTTAGCACTGGGCACAAAGGGAGGAGGAGGGGGAGCGAGGGCCACAGTAGACCTGAGCACACCAAATCAATGGCATCGTCATTGACAAAGTGTACATGAAGATTAACGTGCAGATTAGTGAGAATTTGGTGTCAGATAGGATTCAAGTCTTTCTCTAAAGCATGCATAATGTCTCAACTGAGGAAGAGGTTTTAGTGTAGCTATATTTTAGTAATCGCTTGTATAGTGACAGAGGACAATGGTACTGGACAGAGAGGAACACTGGTCCTGACCAGAATGAAGACGCTAGTTCTCATCAGCATCTCACTGTCAACAGACCCACATCCTGATCAAGCATCCAATTAGAATCCAAACACCCCCCTTCAATCAAATTTCAGTACTGTGCAAAAGTCTTAAGCACATGTAAAAGTGAAGATGGTTTAAAAAAGAATGAAATGAAAAAACATTTACTATAAAGAGCAATAATGTAAAATGCTAATGCAGAAAACAAAAAAAATAAATGTCTAAGACCAAATTTATATATATATAAAAAAACAAACATCTAGGACTAAGACCTAAGACTTCTGTCTCTGAACTATTTCTTGAAACAATTCAGGTTTGATCTAGCCAGCCCAGAAAATGCATCAAAGGCACAGAACACTGGAAACCAACTGGAAACCAACTGGAAACCAACTGGAAACCAACTGGAAACCAACTGGAAACCAACTGGAAACCAACTGGAAACCACACAGTTTTCTTACATAATGACAGAAATCATGACAACATTTTTGACTAAGACAGCATCGCTAAGAGTTACATATAAGAGTTGCATCAGAGTTATCTTGACTTGAAATGTGGAAAAGGGAGAATGTTCTCCAAAGGTTATAAACCACACAAAATACACCAGGCAGAAGACAATGTGCTGTTTGTTTCGTCTGGAGCATACCATACAGCAAATGCTCAAGTGTTTTTTTAGCTTTTCCTGTTGCAATCTGTTCTGGTCTGTCCTCTCATCCAGCAGCTGGCCGAAGATAGAATATAATTGACTAACCAAGGCAAGGGGAAGACACTATCCGTAGAGATTTCTCAGAAGGATATTGACTAAAGGGAGAAAAGCTGATAGAATTCCATTGACCTATGGCAAACTGCACCATGTTACACAACCAGATCAATGTCCTTTCTCCCTCTTTTCTACACTCACCTCTCTCTGGGGGACTTTTAATGCTCAAAGTTGTTCCTTTGGGGAACCAAGAGGCAGAGCACTGGAAAATGTTGACAGATGCGTGAGAATGTGTTCTGAGCCCTCTCAGGATTGTTGATAAGTGTGTTTGATCTGTAAGATTGAAGGACCGTGAGCCAAGGTTTCAGCTGCTGTTGTATATTCATCTTCTGACTTCAGAGAGAATGGAAGAAATGGAAGAATTCTGTGATGTGGTAGATCCTGCAAGCAAGAGTTGCTGCATAAGTTTCTCTCACTTGGCATTTTTTACTCATTTTGTATTCATGCTGCTGATACATTACCTCCATGTCCAGTGACCAAGGTCAGTGGTTGGAAGTATCCGGTTAAATCCAGCTGATTTAATTGCCATACTCTGATTTTCATTGTGGAAAAGCTGACGTACAACGTGCATAACAAAGATGATTTTGGTGTTCCATATTGGAGATACCTGGTGGATCTAAAGCCTAGGGGACACAGAAACTAATAAGATAAATAAGAAAATAATAATACTAAGCAGCAACTGGAAAAAATAAAGATATCAACAAAAAATGATGCTATTTTTAAGCAGAAACATTGCCATGCCATGCCAGAACATGTAAAATGTCCAAATATTGGTCTTGAATCTATTTTTTGTGATCAGGGAGGCATAAACACTCACTTATTTTTCAAGCTGAATATGACTCATGAGCTCATCCCAAAAAATCTCAAACATTTTTTGAACAACATCGCAATTATGGCAATGACTTCTCAACAGAAAAGTCATGTAAGGCAGAATTGGAAGAATGTTTCTATCACTGCAACTTTTAAATGGTCATAGGTCAATTAGTGAAGAGATTGCATTATCAATCTCCAGGTGAGAAGCAATACATCAGCCTTGCAGGTCATTGGATTTCAAGACTCACGGGTGAAGGGATTTGGTCAATCATGAAACAAGCAATTGATTTTCCTCTCTTTATTCAGAGATCTTGGCGCAAGTCAGAGGGAAATTTCCCTCCCTAGGTACACTGATTGAATGTAATTCAGTCTTTTCACAGCAAGCCGACATACCACCTGTTTTCTATTTTCTTTGGTTGACATTTGGGAGGTGCTTTTGAGCAATGCTTGTCTTAAAAAAACTTTGCAAATGATAGATGGAGCACAGTGCAGTTTGATTTGGGGAAAGTGGATGCAGTGATACGTGTTCCTGACTATAGCACAAGGATGGAACAATCTCCCTCTAAAATTCAGGCTCAACATCCTTTAAGGAGGAGCCTCAGTTCAGTCAGAATATTTGTAATGTGTGTTGATTTTTCTTGACCGGCAACTCGAGTGTCCCAGCACGTGTTTTCATCACCATTACACTATTGGGGCCAAGCCAACACATGTTGTAATGTAGCACTTGAGCAATCTCACTTGTCATTTATGTTTGATGTGAACCATATGTATGTGCACAAAACATTTGTTGCATGTCTGGAGAACTAACAGTACTATTGTGTCTTTTGGAGGGTCTATGTTTTTTACAACTAGAATCTGCAATGTCCAAATGAGCTCTCTAGTAATGTCAAGAACAAATGGAACTATTTTAAACAACAGTCCTAGTACCGAAACCCATTTAGAGCTATTCTAGGGTTTCAGTCTTGGGGGAATGTCTGCGCTTGGAGTGCAGTTCTTGAAAATCCTGCTTAAAAATCCATATGGTGCACATCTGGATGGACACACACACACACAAATACATAATCCCACATATACATGTGCTTGCAGGGACATTTGCTTGCAGATTCACACATGTACACATACACTCTTACATATGCACACACGCACATGCACCCACACAGGCACACACATACACACACACACACACACACACACACACACACGCACACATATGGATGCACATATCTAAAGAGGGAGTGTGGGCTATCTGTAGGCCCAGTCATGCTCTACCCAGGCAGAGGTGTCTGGTAGCAGTGGGAGTTATCCTTGGCCATAGGGGCTTATTCCTCTGCCAAGGAAGACCATGCCAGGGAATGACTGATAACAGAGCACAGCAAAGACTGGCACACACAACAACAGCACATGCAGACCCTGACAGAGATGAAGGAATGATGGGGAAATGCATGCATCATACAGCAAGGGCTCTGCCTTAGCCTTTAGACATGACACATTTACGTTATTTTAGGTCTGAAAGGGTAAATAGGATTGAGAAAGCAGCTCACTCAGAAGTAAAAACACATTTTTCTGATTTAATATGATTATTTGTTGTGATGTCAAGTTACGAAATGAAAAAGCTCAAAGATATAATAAGCATGGAGGGAAATTGATGATTTGTGTGATCTCCTGCAAGAGAAAAATAACTTTGAGTCATGTATTGCTGTATTTAATTAAGGTTATTACATTTATTTAATCTCCTTGTCTACTGCCAAACTTGCTCTCTGTTTGTATGGGAAAATGGGAAGGGTCTCGAAATACTTCACATTTCTTGGAGGACTAAGGCTTCACTCTTTTCCGGGCCAACATTTTTTTTTACAGGAATCTCCAGTACCTAATCCACCAACTGCTTCTCCAGAGTTTCCTGAGGGCAACTGGATGGAGCAAGGACTCTGCATATTTTCAGCGTGTTTTTAAATCCCACACCATCATGCTACACCAAATCTCAATTTCACTCAACTTGTGGACCACTTTTAATGTAGAAAAAACATTTAAAAAACAGAACATCTGTCACAAGAACACCTGCATTCCAATGAAATCCCAAAGCACTGGGTATTGCTCACTAACTAACTTCGACTATTTGGGTTTGGTTATTCCTGGAGCCACCCATATAGAAAATATATTCACTTTTCTACTGTAAAATACTTTGGACAAAGGTGTCTATCCCCCCACAGTCCACAGTCAATATAGGGTGCCACTCTGGGTGAATATTTCATGGCAATTTCATGTTGGAATAGTAGAATGGATTGATGACTGCTAACTCTCTGATACACCTTTGTTGAGATCAAAAGGGTTTAGAAGCTGTAATGAATGTGCCTCTTAATGGTGAAAGGATACTTAGGACCAAAACCTTGCTTTTAATCACATTCAACTTGATCAGTTTGACTTTTCCTGATGAATTATAATGATGGAGGTCAGGAGGCAATTTCTTTGAGTAAATGTTAGATTCACTCTTCTCTTAGATAAGATGGAGAGGCTTCTTAGAATCTTTTCATTTACCCCCTGTGTCCTGGTTTCAAGGTTACCTCCTCCATAGAAGCGGCTTGATGTTTTTGTTGGAGTATGTCACTGAGTATAGCTGAGTATTTGCAGTGCACTTGTCATCACTTAATGTTAATGCTCCATCGCTTCTCCATCTATAGGCCTGTGGATGACACCTGCAGAGGTGGTCAGTAGCACAAGCAATATAGAGGTGCACCGCAGAACTCTCTGGGGCAATATTTCTCTGTAGATGACTGAGGACAAACCCAACCTAGACGTCTTTTCAACATTTATTTATTAAGTTTATTTGACAGGGACAGTGTACATTGATCAACATTTCTGTAAATGTGCCAGATTTGGCCAGCTGCCTAATTTTCAACCATAGTCCCTGGGCAGGTAAACAAAACAAAACCCACATATAAACACATAAAAAAACAGCAAACTGCAACAAACTGCTAACGTAAAAGCAGATAGGAGGAAAATAAGACAAGAGCACACACTAAAAAGCAGACAAAAAACTTTGTATGCTATAAGCAAACAAAGCAACATACAGCACAAGATAGGCTATTATATGTAGCAATCAATATACAAACCAAATCATGATAAATTAAATGAACAAAACCACAAGACAATAAACAGGAAACACTCTGGTATGGGGGGTAATGGTCTAACCATTATCTATGCATTGTTGGTTGTCCCTCCTAGCAAAACAACTAATATTATGCAGCTAGCCTCTAGCAGTTAGTGACTAGCGCTAGCAGTGGCTAGTAGTTGCATGTAAATTTTAACATTGGTTGGTTTTCTAAATTAGCTTGCTGGCAAGTTGGCTAACAAAGCCAAAAACAACAGTTTGAATATCAGTCTTAGATTAGATTATAAACTATTCTCAAGCTACAACATGGTGTGCTTTGGAGTAGTGGGCATGGGCCAAAGGGGCACAGATTAAAAACAAGACAGTTTACTGGGTCACAGTAACCTAAAATTGGAAATAAATCTACCTCTTCAGATCATTCACTTTGACTTACCATGTTATTGAATGGACCAACACCCACACCATGACACTTTTTTCAAATATCTTTCTTTTTCTAGCGTGGTCGTTGTAACATTTAGCCATTATCTGTGCAAAGCCAATTCTCCAGTGGACCTTCCAAGATGGCAAGAGCTGCGGTTGCTAGGAGACTTGTGATTTTTTCATTTTTGGCATTTAGATAACACTTCTATCCAGAGTGACTTACAGTAAGTGAGCATGTAGGAGTTTAGTGTCTTGCTTAAGGACACTTCAACAGGAGAGATAGCTGTTAGTGGGCACACTGTTCACTATTGAGAGGACTGTTGACCTTTCTTACTACTTACCTAACCAATAGGCAGTGTGTGTGTGTGTGTGTGTGTGTGTGTGTGTGTGTGTGTGTGTGTGTGTGTGTCTGCTTTACACATCGAATGGACAAACAATCTATTCCAATTAGAGAGAGTTGCAGCCCTGGTAACCGCAGAAGGGGTTGTGCTCCATTGGATCACATCATCCTTTGAAAAGTCCAGAATGGATTATTGTGATTTGGAGGAAACAAGCTCCTTCAGAAACAACTAGTGTGGGCTGGCAGCAAGGAGAAGGAGTGGCTCAAAGTTCCCCAGTAAGTTCCACAGTAAATGGTGTTCTGGCAGGGGGGAAGGCACCAGGAGGAGTGCAATTAATCCTGGTGCAGCTCTGGTTTACCGCTCCTTCTACTTGTAGGGCGAATAGGCAAATTAATTATGTGGCTGAGATTAATTAGGTGATGTTAAGGGAAATCTGTGACTGTAAAACTTAAGAGTGCTCCACAGCTGACTAGACTAATGGGGCATTCATGAACTCTTAATAGATGCTATTCTGATGTTCAATAACGTGTGAGCAGAGTAGAGACAGAGTGGGATAGGAAACTAGAGACGGAAATAGTGAGAGACAGAAAGTTGTGTCCTGAAAACAAAATGAAAATGCTTCATCGGGGAGCACCTGCCTTAGCATGGGCCAAGGTTTTTACATTATTCCTGGCAATGGTTTGTTCTCCTTACCTCATATTCTTGAATCACCTACTGTGAGTTTGGAAGTTTGGAGATCTTGATGTTAAAGAGTCTTACAGATTCAGATTTTACTGGAGTCCTCGTTTGACCCAGAGAGATGACACGAGGAAGATTATTGCCTGCAATATACTGTAGTATTGGTTTTGAGCAGAGCAACTGCATGTGTGCTCCTGCAGGTTCCTCCAGATGTGACTGCTTTGAAGACCATCTGGAGACCTGAGACCTTCAAAGCAACACCAAAAGCAGAACATGCCAATTCTATGTATCACTGCACATGCCAAATGATGAAAGCAGTTGGCTGATAATCTCACAAGAGACTTCAGCCTCCACCTCACTCTCGACATAGAAATATTACTTTGTCTATTTTTTTGTCACCCCTCCCTTCCCAAATGTCTACGACCTCCTCCAACCAGTTCTGTTGATAGCCGTAAATGGCATTACTCAACACTATCCACAAAAACATATGTAAACTGAAAGCAGTTCAGGGAATATAATTCATCCTCTCTGGGTAAAAACAGAGAAAGAGTGCTTTGGTTTGCATTAAGGGGCAATGAGGTTCACATTCTGTCTGCAGAGTCCCAATAAGCCTGTGAATAAATCTAGGCCACATTCAAGTATGAAACAGCTAGGTTTTAGAGCTTACTGTCTTTGAGACGGTGCTGCTGATGTTTTCAAAGTGGCAAATAAGATTTGAATAAATAATCCCTTGCCTCTCTAAAAACTGAGTAAGATCACACCCTGGGGCATAAACAACTTCTCTTTTAATTTCTCATGGTTTGAATTGTACTTGAATTTGAGTTTACCTATCTGCCCACTCTCAATTCATTGATAATCCTCATTTATAACAAGATTTACTCTGAATATACACTCACAATTGCCCTAACTGATAAATGGGTGGAAGACAAGAAGCGTCACAGGAACACAAAGCCATTATGCTTGGCAGCAATTTGCCCAAAAGAGCAACAGTATTACTAAAAGCCATTGCTGTCTACACTTGCTTATAGAGGGTAGCTAAGCAGGAAATTCAAGATAGATGACATTGTCTCAGTACTGTTGTTATATGCCTGTGGTCTAACAGCTTATGCAAATGTTCAAAACATATTCAGAAATCAGCATCATCCAGTAATCTGCAAAGATAGGTGTAGCCTATGAACAGAACCATGCGTATGTGCTGTTATCTAAGTAGCAATAAAGACTGGTGTCACCTCTTCACTTGTAACGTCACAAGACCGAGTGCATAGACTGATACAAGACAGATAAATCCAGCAAAAACATTAGACAACTAAAAATAAAATAGATATTTATTATGGTATTAATCCCTTTTTAAAAAACAATCTATCATATTTACAGTACACCATAATGAACAGCAATACATGATGTGTACATAGCATGTATATAATACTTATTCGACTCTTACATAAATTTGAGTAACAAAAAGAACAAATATATTAAGTATGGGATGTGCCTGAAAGTGACTGAGAAAAACATAGCAGCAGGTAAAGGTCCTTCAGAACACTAAATGCAGTTACACATTAATAAGGTCCTATTGTATGGCAGGATGACAATATTTAACTGATGGTTACTTACCTGTAGGTGACTGATTAATGGACATCGTCTAACTTTTGAGTGTCATCACTGATAAGTCACCTGCTGTGGACAGACTACTAGCTAAACAGCTATGCATGTTCCAAACTGTATAGAAAGATATTAAAATATGTACATGGTTGACAGAGCACCAAATGAAAATAAAACATGAATTTGTTAAGACACGCAATAACAGGTCATGTCATAAAACAAGATATCCAAGTCCGCCCTGACATTTGGCTCAATCGTAATGCTGCAACTATTTTACTAATACAAAAATAGACTTAGTTTGAATTTACATCAATCATGTCTCTTCCTCCAGTTTGTTAGTATGCAAAACATGGAAATTAACCCCACTGAAGCAGGCTCTGACGCTTTAAGCAATTCTACAACATATGGAGACACAATCGCTCACTTCCAGCTGAATGTTCGACCCACCAGCTCAAAGAACTTCTTGTTGGGTTCGTGAAAGAATTGGTAGAGTTTGTGGAGGATGGCAGGGGCAACATGAGGGTGAGCCCTGCCTTTTGAATCATGTAAGCACCGTTCTCGCCCGTGGTCTCTCAAACAGTAGAATCCCTTCGTCTTATTAAAGTAAAAGTTGGAAGCGTTTATTTGGGGTTCCAGCTTCAAGAACCTCTCCACCCTCTTCATCTCGGGGAAGGGGTCCCTGATCAGCTCATCCCCATCCACAACATGGATGCTCTCCAGGGGGAAGTAGCGCAACCAGTTCTGCATGTGCATGTAGTACAGGCTGCGATTGAGAGCTTTGTATTCCAGGTTGATCTCACCGTCCTTCACCAGCACTGACTCAATGGGCTGGTAGCGCTTGTGCTTCTGAAGGCGGTTGTAGAAAACCTGGGTGTAGTCCGAAAGCACCCGCTCAGTGGGGTCTCTGAGAATGAGCAGCAGCTTAATGTCAGGGTTCATTTGATGAATGCGCTTGGGAACTTTGCTGGAGGTGAAGTAAGCCGGGGTCTTTTCTACTGTCAGCTGGTCAGGGAAGGCATAGGGCATCTGGGTGAGGTACCATGGCAGGCCTTTCTGAAAATGGCTCTCCCAGTCAAAGAAGTGTACCTCATTCTCGGCCGCTGCCACCGCACTGTGGAGGCTGAGCATCTCAATGAGTGCCCGCGTCCCGCCCTTCCTCACCCCAATGATTATAATCTTGGGAAGTTGCTGCAGGGTCCCGTTGGGGTGGCTGGTGGTCCCGGTGTCATTGGGAGCCACAGTGGATGCGGTGGGGAGTGAAGGGGGCCCCCCATCAGCCGTCGGTCTGGAAGGGATGGGGGGGGACTGCATTGCAAAAAGCAGCAGCCCAAAGAGCAAGGCTGCCATGAGGGAGGTCCTGACCCTGGAGGATTTCAGCCTGGCGAGAGCAAAACTGTATCCCACATTGAAAGAACAGCTGCCTGAGGACAATGGTCCAGTTGAAAAGCAAAAAAACTGCCTCTTCTCTGCCAGTAACAAAAGAAAACAGAGGTGATTAGAAAATACGTGGTGTATATTTGACAGATAAATAGAATAGACAGGCTGTCTGAAAAATATCTAAAAATACATATTAAAATACATTAAAAAAAACAGCATGCCTTGTCATTTAATTATAGTTATACATAGTCTAAACAGTCATGACAGAAATGTTTGATGGAAAGTTCAGAACTTTGAAGAAGCAATATTTCCACGATAAAGCATTAAATATTAAGGTACGTAAACTCTTAACTCCATTCAGTAATGTCCATAAGGTGAACAACCAATAAGCTACAGTTTTAACAAAACGCAATTTAGTTGAATTAGTATAGAAGAATCCGTTTTATCCGTTTTAGTCTTATTTATTTTCTTAAAAAACTTTGAATAGTAGAATAGCATGTATGTCTGACACTACAACATTGGATGCTAAGAATTCATATCATAAAGGCTCACTTCAAAAAGGTATATTTTCTAAAAAAACATATCTATAAAAAGGGGTAAGCTGAGTTTAGCTCGTTTGAGCCTCTACTACATAGTGGTTACCAAGACATGAAAGCAAAAATAAAATTTGTTACTGTAAACACTAATCTTAGTAGATTTTTTTTTTTTTAAATATAAAGTTCCCAATATTGAATATGAGCTGTCGAGGGAATTAGGAGACAAGTGTAGTAAATACATTGCAAATTAAAGAATGGACAATAGCTACATATTGCTATGATTTAGGAGAAATGGAAAGTGTAAATTAAATTAAATCTAACTGGCACGTACAGACACACACAGATAACCTGCACGTTTTGTGCCTCTTGTGTCAGTCCGCCTTTTTGTACAAGCCTGTAAAATGCACCGATCTTAGTTTGCGTGCGAGTTTCATTTTTACCTAGAAATGCGTAGAGGACTGCAGATCTCTTACCTTTTCAACTATAATTGTTCAGTCGAGACGGATTTCATTTCGTGCACGCTTGGGCTGCCTCTGTAGACTGGACCGGTACTTCCAACCCCCCCCCCGGTACGATCCAGCCCGGAGGCTCTGCAGTCGGATCCGTGCGCACCGAACTCGCCGCCAGCCAGACTCACAACTTCACCGGAGCGCCTCTTCTGTGTTGTGCTGCAAACCCGGACGGTTGCCCAGACTTCTGACGGTCAGCTGTTGTGTGCCTACGCCTACATTATATTACGCCTGCAGAACCACTCCCCCTCTGACTCACTTAGTTGTAACGTTAAGGTATTTGACAGAGGTAAGGCTGGTTGGCACGGGCACGGCAGAGAGGAGCAACAGCCTGTTTCGAGCTTCCTCGAAATTAAACCAAAGCAGGTATGCAGGTATGGGATTGGACATGTTTCCAACATGTGTCACTGTACAGGTAGAGTGGAATAATGTTGTGATGTATTATATATAATACATCAAAAATATTGCTCTGCTCTTTTAGTGGACATTTTTACAGCAATAGCCAAAATTAGATATGAATAGCATCTGAGAACAGTGTGACGTGATTACTATGGGCTTGTTTCTACTAACTAATAGAGTAATCACTTGTCTTCAATTCGGTTTTTGAAAGGGAGGGGAAAAGAAAGAAGAGTCAACTATTGGGATTATTACATGGCAGTCAAAGAATTAAAATAAAAATGGACCGTTTAATGCCACCAGAGGTTTCGGATCCTTGCAAATAGGTAGTCCAAAACACAGGTAGTTCTTAATTTGTGCCGGATCACAAGTACTGGATACTATATTTATCAAAAAGCCTGGAATTCAAAGAATCCACACTATACAGAAATTTGTAGCCCATGGAGAGCCTGCCCCTTCTCAGGATTTGGAGTGAGAAAGGCTATTCAGTAGAGACTACAGGAGTTCTCCGACTCCTGGTGTGGGCAGCTTTCAGGGGAAATCAACGAAAGAGACAGACTAGTTATTCATCCCTTTCTTTCTTTCTTTCTTCCTTTCTTCCTTTCTTTCTTTCTTTCTTTCCTTTCTTGCTTTTCTCCACAGTGCAAGTGCATCTGTGGGTAGTCGCCTGGTCCTAGTTGCACAATCTCACCACCTATTGAGTCGAACCTTTAGTAATGTGAAACGCTTCCTTCCAGTTCAACGACAGTGGTCCAAATTTCTCTTGAATCCACATTTCCTCTGAGTCACCTTCGAATGTACATCCAGGATAGGAAAGTATATGAGAGTGACATCAGAAATGTCATGACTAAGTGTAGGTGACACATTGCTAAAGCAGATTTCCCTGCCCCACCCTGGGCATTACGTTTGAAAAGAGCATGTGATACTACCGATAAGCAGAAGTTAATTAACAATTTGTCTACAACTTAATTGTGTTTCCATGGAATAGTGACAAAGAAAAACGTGAGAATGTGCATACACATCTGAAAAACATACTTAAATCTTTGTCAGCTGGAATTGGGTTGAGAGCAAAGTGTATTTCCCATTCTCATGTTTTGCCTCAATTGTGGATGGCTTTAGGCTTTGCAATCGAATATGGATATCTGATTTTACCCATGTTGCGAAAATTTCTGCTGTGTTGGTTTTTTAAGTGGCAGCCATTATACACATAAAGCGGTACTCTACATACTGTAAGCCCACAGGCAAGAGGCTTGGTGTCATAGTAAAAGGTCACGTCTAAAGAACAGATCAAACCCACTTTCTTCAATGCATCCTTTCCTATGGAGAATGCAGACGTGTGTACTTTGCTAGTTCAGTGTACACATTTAAGTGCTGATATGGCTAACAGTTTCCCTGCATTGATTTTTATATGCAGGTCAGTAATCCTCCGATTTTTTTCCCCTCCCTCGTAGAACTGTGGATTCAGCGGAGTTGTGGGAGCCAACTAACATATAATCCTACTTTGAGGATCATCAAAATCGTCCAGCCGTCCACATTATCATTACAATGGAAGATATCCACGGGCCATAAATGTGCCCTCAGTGCCACCCCAGTGGCTCACACTCTTTGAACCACTAGAAAACCCTTCCTAACCCTCAGGTCTAAAGAGCTGTGCAGTGTGAAATAACAACAATAACTCCTCCGTGCTGGCGAATTGGTTTGATAGCAGGTGTATACTGGTGGGAGGAGGTGATAGGCTTGAGTTATGTATATAAGCATGGGGTCACATCGGTATTACATTTTAAAAATGTTAGAAACCCAAACCCACTTTGCTTTTTAAGTTTGTTTTGTAAAGATACGGATAGTTTTAAATGAAGTGTTGTGTTTTTCACTCAATCAAGTTGTTTTGTGTTCTGATGTAAGTTTGGTAAATCTACATGATCAGAATGCTTGAGAACATTTCTTTTCAACAGGTTCACTGATTAGAAACTATAGAAACAGGTTTATCTAGCCCTGCAACGCATAACACAGATTGTTATGGGTAAATATGATCTGTGTGTCCCGCGCAGTTCACTGTGATAATAATCAGCCTCACAAAAATGAACAGGTGAATACAGCAAGAAAACTGAAAACGTTTGACACAGCGGCACCTCTGTTTTGTAGTAGATGCTAAATACAACTCTGGTGTCTGATAAATGATGGTTGTAGCCATGCACACTCATAGAAAATGAGTCTAGGAAGAGAAAATAAAGTTTGCTCAATCTCAGGAGTAAATATACAATTAGTGCATAATTCTACATTCATGTCTCATATTCAGGCTATCAAGTCATTACTGTGTATCCTAACATCATGCAGAACAGGGTCCATGCTTGGACAATAACAAATACATCCACGATGGCTTCATGCTCCAAATATTTCTATTGAGCAAAGTAACATTGTTTGCTGAGTATCTTTTCAGAGAGCACAGAGGTAGGGCTTATGGAAGTATTGACATGTCCCCACAGGCTCTGTAACTGGTGTAACATTAAACCATTTTATACTTGATATTTGTTTCTTTCATTTTCCTCACTAAAGCATTCATGTTTCTGATTATTAGGTTTGGATACAGCAAATAGCTACGTGTTACCACCCCGAGGCTACAAATGGTAATGTTGTTCAACTTCCATTTTCCCAATGAATGTTCTCATGTTTATGTTTTATTTAATGCTCATTTTGTTCCATGCAATTTTTATTTTTTCTGTGAAGGGAAAACATATTATGGTTCATTGTTATTCAAAACACCTGATGAGGAACAACAGTTGTATTTCTACTCAATGGCTATTATTTTTTTTATCACCTACAGTTTAATTATATAGATCCCCACCATCCCCCCCCCACACACACACACTTACACACACGGCACATTGCAGGTCATCAAGCTTGTTTCAGAATCAGCCATTTAATGAAACTCTTTGTTCAAGAAGGTTCACTGTATGGGTCATTTCATTACTGCAATTATTCATAGTGCTCCAATACTAGATGATGGCATACGACAACTCAAATTGAAGTTGTTGACCTGTTAGCATGCTGTTAATTGGACTACAGCGTAGTGAGCGTCAATATGATAAAAACAGAGAGGTGTGTTCATGGACACTGGAAACATTGACAAATTAAATGACGCTGCTTACAAAGTTGTGTAAAATTGCATAACTACAGTTAAAAGCTATAAAGCAGCCTGTTTACTATTCTGACAAACAACAGACAAGATGTTTTGAATCTTCGTTGATTCCAATTCATGTGGTCAGCTGCAATTTCTAGGATGGCTAGTTTCACACTGGAATAGATGTGATGGTAATGGGGGATCCTCTCAGAGACACTGCAAAGCCAAAAACAAGTTGGTTGAAGGCCTAATTCTTAGACCAAACATAACCAAATGGGTAACCCCCACCACAAGAAGCCATATCCCTTTTTCCTTTTAAATTAAGCATGATTTTTAGATTTATTTACACTAAAAAGCTTGCTCATGTTCGTATTGAAACAATTGTATTTAGAAAGTTGCAAAGTGAATATTGGGTATTTAGTAAGTCCTACCCTTATAGAACCTATGTAAGCCCACAATTTACAAAATGTGCTCAAAATCCGTGACAGGCTATAACTATCCTCAAGATTAATAATAATAGTGTGAAACTTTATTGATCCCTGTAGTTATACTTTATTGATCTCTGCTCCTTGCCTGCCGCCTCCGCAGGGTGGCCACAGCACAGCTTCAAGTGTCTTGCTCAAGGACACTTAAGCAGTGCAGATGTTTGCTGACACGGGAAACCTGGGTGCTCTGGTCGAACAGTGATGTCTCCCTGCCACCCTGCCCCCCTAGGGAGGGTGGGAGACGGAGAAAATAAAATATTAATGTAATTGTAATCTCAGTTTAGCTTCACTCTAGTAAATCAGGAAGATGCTGATGAGAGAGGTAGGTCTAAAACTGAATGGAAAACACTGTAAAATGTGATTGATAGGAAGCAGAATAGAGATTAAAGTAGAAATAAGAATTTCATGGGAATTAAATCAATGCAGAATAGCAGAATGAAGTACTAAAGGTCACATTAGCTGTTTCCATCCAACTGTCAAGTCAATCTGAAGTGAATCAAAAAATGTAAAACCTGAATTAGGTGTGTCTTAATCAGTTGGGTTGGAGCAAATAAAAAGAATGTAGACAAAAATGTTTCTGCCAAGAAAGAATAACAATTTCCTAATGTTGAAAAAAGTTATCAGAAGATTTTCCTTCTCCATTCAACCGTTCTAAGTCAACGTATCATAACTCAGGTTAACATACTTGGTTAAATCCCAGCTGTTGAAAGCTAAAGAGAGAGCGGGGGAATGTTTAGTCAGGAGTGTCAGGCCCAGACCTGCTCTGTGACGTGATGTTACACTGCTCAGTCGTGGGATAGTGACTGGTTGTACGTGGGAAAAGGGAATGCATCATTATGACTCATCTGGGATACTGTACTTGCATCCAGGTACAACGAACTTGTACGATTGATTGGCAAATATGTAAAAGCTAACATGGCTAACGTGATGATTGGGTAATAAACTTTGGTTTGGTAGGTTTGGTTTGTGTTTTGGTTGATAAATGTTCTAAAATATATTTATAGTTGTAGCTTTTTTCACTTAATCCTGCCTCTCAGTGTGCATCAATGGATGGATTGAGTCTCAACACTGATAAAAGTTATTGCTCACAGTGACTGAAAGACAGAAATATATCTGCACACACAACAGACAACACAGTTTACCTGTATATTGAATATGAGACATATTTTATAAGAAGTAAAATCTGTACATTAAAATTTCATGGTGGATAAAAAAGTGATCTGAATGACCTGCACGAGCCTGCATAGTGATAATTAAAGGTGTCAAGATCTATGTATTTAATGTACCTGCTGCAACAAAAACTAGGTGTGATGCCAGGATGATCTAAATGAAACTGTCCCTTGTTTTTTGAGTAAGAAAATAGAGTTGTGTTACAAAATGATATACCCACCTTTTGAAAATTTGACAATAATTCTAACAAAATGTTTGAAAGCACAACACTGAAACAAATGAAGGTACCGTTTTAAGGATAGTAGATAACTCAAGTCTTTGGTTGACAAAAAAGCACTTGCACAGACATTATGCTCTATATTTTAGAAGTTTGAATGGTGAAGTTAAGGATGATTATATAGCATTTGGGAAGTAAACTCACCTTTACAGATATTGTAAATGCCTGAAGACATGACCTGACCTGTCAGGCTGAAACCAGAGGACATGTTAAGCTCCTGGAGAGTCAGATGCTCAAGTAGGTTGTAAAGGCCATCTATGATGTCTGTGGAAAAACCTGGAGCACAGAACTACTACCTAGTGGAGAATATGATTAGAGAATTAGAGTGTAAAATCATTTTAATTCAATTGAAGCTTTATTTATGCAGTTTAGTTATGCAGGTTACAAACAAGACAAGGCAGCAGCTGCAGCATATTTAGTTTCTGAAATCCATTAGAAAAATAACAAAAAACATCATGGGGAAAATAAACACACCCACACTTCAAGATGGTATTCCTTTAATTTCACCATGGTGGACAAATGAACACATAAAGAATTTCAGCTTAAAATGAGATACCTACTCTGGCAAAATGATTGCGTGCAGTAAAGCTCACTATTACATATTATAAATGTTATTAGCTTTCTTGAGGCCTTTACCTTTATAAATATTCAGGGAATGTAATCAACTCTCTTTATATACCGAGCAATGAGCACCAGGTAACATTTTTGTTCCAAAATGGATATTTAGCATTTTGAAATGAAACCCCTAAAGCAATAACCCTCACTAAATTCAAATCTCTATGCAGTGAGTGGGTCAGGCGCACACAAAGTAATGATGAGCCAGTTCCCACAATATGCCTTTGATGTTGTCATCTGTGTCATCAGATGGTATCATCTGGTTATCATCTGGCATCATCATCCTGTATTGTATTTTGTGGTCTTGAGGTGAAGCCTGGCACTAATACTGCCAGGGTTACAGGTTCAATTCCTATTAAGGCCAGTACAGTACTGTAAGGCACAGGATATTGATCCAACACAGATACAGAAGGCTGCAGGGAGCTTTACCCAGATCCACCAATATGACAATCTGCACTCAGGATGAATTTTTATTTGTTCTTATTTTCTTTACTGCTACTAAAACCAATACTGCTACTACTTGTATGTGCTACTGGCACAGTAATGTATGCTATTACGGTCTTATTCCTAATGTGTGTTTTGGATGTGGCTGGGACTGGGGGGCGAGTGTAAGCTTACAATGTTTTAGGCAGCAAGTAATGCATTAACGACAAACGTTTACAAAGACATAAATCAACACAGACCTGACATGTATTGATTGAGGGAAAAGGTTAAGTATCACAGCGACAGCAACTTTGTCATTTCTCAGAATACAACCCACAAATATTTTATACTCATCATTCAAAGGAAAGAAGAGGCATTACTTTTACTTTGCTTTCTAACTTCTTGGGTTATAACACCTCCACAGTAATCCACAAGCCGTTTCCCTACATTGTTTTTCTCTTATTACTTGTGTCAACATCTCTTAATGTTTTAGTCACTGTTTTTTGTGAGATATTTCAGTAAAGAACATGAAAAAGTCAAAGTTATCAGAGCAGCTCTCTTGAATAAAGACCTCTTCATTGTATTCATGTCCTAGTGAATTTCTTACTTAAGACCTTTACTGCTGTTCAGAGGTCAGTTGAGTTGAACTGACTGAGATGAAGGCTGGTAAATATGGTACAACACTAAAGAGGTTGTTAAATGTTGTCACATGCCGGTAAAGATGGATTCCCATTATCTTGACTGTTTTGTGTTCCTTCAATATATTACACTTGACTAGTCATTTCTATTTGATTACGGTTCACCCATCGATTGATCAATCAATCAATCACTTGATCCATCCATCCATGAGCAGATTTTCTGCTAGATAATTAAGTGCAATCTCTCAGGTTTGTATGACACAGCTGACAAGTAATATATTGACAACAAATGTTTACAAAGACGTAAATCAACACAGTCCTGACATATTGATTGAGGGTAAAAGGTTAAGTATCACAGCAACTTTCTAATTTCTCAGAATACAACCCACAAATATTTCATACTCATCATTCAAAGGAAGGAAGAAGCATGATTTTTACTTTGCTTACTAACTTCCTGGGTTATAACGCCTCTATAGTAAGCCACAGGCTATTTCCTGTCACATTGTTTTTCTCTTGGACTTGGGTCAAGGTCTCTTAATTGAAAAGTATTTTCGTGCTGAGTACCCGAGTAGCTCAGTGGGTAGATCAGTGATTGGATGGTGGATGGTGAGGAGCTTTCTTTCAGATTTCTTTCAGATTTCAAAAGATATTGCCTGAAAGGAACAAAAAGCTGTCTCTGTACATAAAATTGACATTGCAGTGATGGATTATGGCCTTGGATTGTCAAGGATGTCTGTCTGCCATGACATTTTATAGATTTTGATGTAGTTTCAAACTGAAAGGGAACTTATGAGAAATGGAAAGTAAGAGACTTACTTTATAATTTGAACAATGGTGTAGGTGGGTTGAAATAGCTGGGAGATGATGAGATGAGTGGAAAAACCAAAAATTATTGAAAAATTATTATTAAAAAAAATCAAAATTATTGAATAAAAAAGATTAAAAAATAAAAGATTATGAGGTGTGTCTGTTATGCGAAATGCAAGATAGGGGAACATTCAGTCCTGCATGGATGACTTTTATAGAAACCGTGAGTCTTTCTCAAGCACCAGTTATGCTTTTTTCAAAGAGCCATACTGTATACCTTGAAGGGACAGGGCAGGAATAGTGTGGTAAATTGGCCAAATCTTGGAGCAAATAGCATTGCCACTGAGGGCACCAGTTACAGGTCCAGTGAGGCCACTTACAAAGGCCAGCTGTCATACAGAGGTGTGCTGAAAAAAGGGAGAAAATCAATGGCCATAATTGCTCCATAACAGTCCAACGATGGACCTGGGGAAAAGGGACACGGTTCACATGTACATGAAAACAGACAGACACACAGAGAGTGCACGGTGCATTGGCGAGATGAAAATGTTGAAATACATATATATGACTGACAGTCTAAACAGAGATAGGGCCAGTTTTCTTGTTCTACACACAAGGTATCCAGTCCAATACAATCACTGCCTCTCCATAAAACTGAAACCAACAGATTGAATTTCCCTTTGGGTTAAGTTGAAAGTTACTTTTACTTTCTTACGCAGCTTGTGTTAATTTTTCACAGCAG
The DNA here is from genome assembly GCA_900660455.1 of Gephyroberyx darwinii. NCBI lineage: Eukaryota > Metazoa > Chordata > Actinopteri > Trachichthyiformes > Trachichthyidae > Gephyroberyx > Gephyroberyx darwinii. The sequence continues at coordinate 22,041 of CABFOQ010024122.1, forward strand.
TCGGTGCCACCAGTCACCCTGATTTACGTAGGAGCCAAAAGAAGTGGTATCCTAGCAACAGAAGCAGATATCCGTTAACTTTGTTTGCTCTGTCACACAGTGTGTGTGTGTGTGTGTGTGTGTGTGTGTGTGTTTGGGTGTGTGTGTGACAGTTTCTCTATAGAAACTTCTACAGAACCCAAGTGTTGTTAGAATGCAAACCAACGTCTTACAACTGCCTGTAATGGCTCTGGATTTATGGGCTTCTGGGAAAAAGCTGTTTACATAGTGCCATCCACTGTTTCTAGTGGTCATGATAATGTTGTCAGACAAGGCTTAGTGAGCCCATTCCTCTGTCTCACTTCACTTGATTGTGTTACACTCCAACTTTTAAATGCGCTCTGCAGTCCAGCTAGGTAAGTATCACTTCTGGTACAATCCTAAAACAAACTTGCCCTTAACTTGGATATTGAGCAATTCAAATATAGAGGATTTAAATCCACAGAGTAAAGAATTTCAAAATCTAATTTACAGCAACTGGATCTAATAAAGTGTAGAGAATGGATGGAAGAAGTCCAACCATCCCTGTGAGGGATGCAGTGTGCCATTCATTGGATCAAATTAAATTACTGGACTGCCCCTTGGAACCTCTTACATTAAGTGAAACCTTCTCACACATTTTACACATTTCAACTGTCCTTCAAACATTATCTAGAATTACATTGTGCATTGTTGTTGCATTGTTACCTTTGTAAGATGTTTTATAAATAAGACTCATCTTGGGTACTTTTTACACAAGATAGAGAAGCAGATCAGAACCACTCTTTAAGAGTATGACCGGTATAGTAATATATATTATTCCTATATATTATTTTATTGGTTTGAAATAGTCCAATTTGTGAACGAGAACAGCATTTCCCTTAAGCCCAAAAACAAGCAATGAACACTTAAATGAGTGAAGCAATCCGGTATACAGGCTGGAGCTGCTCCCTGGATGATGAATTGGGTAACGGTAAATGGGAGAGCATCTGTGGTAGCTGCCAGGGGCTACATCATCTAGTTCAAAACTGGCAACAAATGTATAGAATAAAGCTCATTTAGATGTAGAAACAGATTTTGACACAAAATCTGTCTCCCATTAATTGTCCACAGCAGCTCCAGATGTCATACCTGATGACATCGCTTGTTTAAAGGAAATTTCCACCCTCGGGCCACACTTATATTGTTATATATCATCAATCTGTGATGTTCAATGCATTCCAGGAGTTATTTTGTGTAGTGTTGTAATTCACCTGCCTCTTCTTCTACTTCAGTTAGTGATTTAGTCTAGAGAGAAAAACTTTCTCTTTACTTCTGGAAGGCTGACACCAAAACCTGCTGTTCACCGTTGATGTTTTAGATGGATGAAAATTGTTCTCCTATTAAACTCCATTGTAGCTGTGCTGGAAATATCTTGTGCTGGAAGTATCGTGATATTATGTTGTCTATGTTTGGCCAGTTATCCACAGCAATAACAAAAACATACCACCAACAACAAAATGGACAAAGACATGCTTGTTTTTCTCAGTGTTCAGGATGGATTTTTCCTTTAAATTCTCTGGTTTTGGACTTAAAGAAAGTCGTTCATGGTTACAAATCTCGATTGGCCTGTCCTATGCCCCATTCAGATGGGATTAGTTTTACAGGGCAACCTGTAAATTATCGGAGAAAAATAGCAGGAATTTGTGGCTGGAATTATTACTTAGAAGGGAAAGGGAAAAAGCACTGATCCACATTCACAATCCAGACAGCACTGAAATTACTGATTAGAACTGTAATAAATTACATTACCTAAGAAACTAATCCCGTCCGAATGGGGCTCTAGACCACAAGTATAACGGACATGAATTGCTAAATTGAGTGACGTTCCCCTTTAAAGATGATTCTCTGATAAAGATGTTCACACATTTGGAAAATATCCAGCAGGCATTTCTGTTCACTGGAACCAATCACGTGTCCCCACTTCCAATGCCTCTCACTCCCCTTCCCCATCATTGAGTTTGTCCTCATAATTGAAACTGTGTGGTGAAATGTGATTTCTGATAAAGTTAATCTTCACAGTGATTAAGCTCCTATAATCTCCATAGATAGAGGGGATCATAGGTTTGATGCCTGAGATATTGGGCTGCTTACTGAAGTAGCCCGCTTGCTTTTCTTCTCAAACACACACACATACAAACACTCATGGTTACCTCACTTAAAATGGAGCGGGGCAAACGTAGTAGGACTGCTAACATCTGTTCTTGTTAAATTGCAAAGAAGTTTTATTGATCTGGTGTGGGGCCCACATTCCTCTGCAATTTACTGCTGCTGGAGGAAAAAGGCAAAAGGGGTGGGCTTTTAAAAGAGGATCACTAGTTCAGGTGGTTAATGCCCACAGTCTCTTTCTTTCCCTTAAATCTACCAGGAGGGATATGCGAAGGGAATTCAAATGAAACTGGTCTCCTTGGCCTCCTCTGTAGTCTAGTCAGCGAGGTCCGGGAGCTTTGTGTGATTTAAGAAGGATTGTGCAAGGGCTAAATTGGCTGCAGATGGGTAGGAGGTCTGCAGCTTCGTAACCTCACAGCTTATATGTATGGATTACCTGAGGTAAGAGTGCCATAAATTACGCATGGGAGCTTTCTTATACTCTGACCTAGCAACCCCAACCGGGCTGGTGAAATGGGATAGCTTGGGGAACTGGTGGTTTCATTTAAGGAATGCTGCCCTGGTGATTTCATTCTTCTACCACCGGGCTCATATCTGACTCCTGAATGGAACCTGAATATGAAATAGTTGTGAGCTAAGCTTTTGGTTGATGTGTTTTGGCTTGTAGCGCCCGTTCCTGTCACGATAGTGTGTTGCTGACATTCTTAAGGAGGTTCAAGTGCACCTACTACATCATTTTTTTCAATACCTTTTTTTTTTTTTTTTTTTCTTTAAATCAAAACACATTACTTGGGTATTAGTGAAGTGCCCAGGGTATCAGGGAGTACTGCATGGTTGCCTTTCAAACACACCCAAGATAAAGACTATAGCAGAACAACATCAGCCTCATTTAGACAAACAGTGAATCTTATCGGTTTATGAGATGGTGCCAGACAGCCCATGTTCCTAGTGTGAACTAGGCACTGGTAATAAATCAGTGGACCCTTCCACCCTGTTGGAGTCCAAGCATTCCAGGAAACAGTTGTTTCCTCAAATTCTCCTCAGTCAAATGTAGGGAAGGCAAACTCTCAGCTACTGCCAACAGCTACTTCATAATATCAAGAGTTCATCACAAGTTTATCGCAACAAAAATATTTGAAGAACAACAAAAGAGAGGTTACTGCCTTTGCACGCAGGCAAGAGAAAATGCCAATAAAAACCTAACAGACTTTTTCTGTTTACAGGTTATTGCAGTTTTGTAGCAATGTTTTCTTTATTGAATGTTCAAGGTTTATTCAAAAAAAAGCTTGTGTACCTCTACGGACCATATTTTCCAAATACCTTTGTTTAATCGTCACCTTGCACTGAAGAGCATGTGGTGAATTGGCAGAAATACCTCACATTTTCATTTTATTTCTGTGAACCATTAAAAATAACATGATTACGATTTCATTATGCAGTTTTGAAACACACCGCAATTCAATCAGTAAAGACTATTGGCAAGAAATGATATACATTACGGTGCAGCAAAGATTCAGGATTCAGGTGACAGGTTAAAATGATTAAATTTATGGAAAATACTGCCACTGCCAAGATGTGATAGCTCCAAACATGTCACATCAAACAGTGGGTGCAGGAATATAAAGTCTGAACACAGCACAATACCAGCTCAGCGTATCATCACCTCTAGTCACAGCTGACTTCTGCTATCTCTGGATTTATTGAGGGAGACATTCAAACTGTTATGTACGGGCAAAACGATTACTAATGCTGAGTGTCCAAGCAGATTAGGATGATCTAAGAACATGGCGAGGCCGGGTAATGAGGGAAGCAAGCAGGATCTAATCCAACCTAACGAAAAGCTGTTGACTCCTCTGGGGAGGATAAAAGTTGTGACACCCCGACTGTTGGGAAGAATTAATAATTACTTATTTGTGTATCTGCCAAACCAGACACTGTGCCTGTAATCACCATTCCACTGGGGATGTTGAGCTCTTTCATACCTCAGTGTTGAAACGGCAGGATGCAATGTCCCTCAGTGTGTGTGCATGTATGTACAAAAGCACATGCTAGAGTGCATACACATCAGTATAATGCGTGTTGTGTGTGTGTGTCTCTGTGTGTGTGTGTGTGTGTGTGTGTGTGTGTGTGATATTCGGCTTCCTGAGCTACTGACTATGACTACAGAAAGTGACTTCTCAATGACATCAATGACAGACAAGGACATTGTGCAAGTTGGATTATGTTATTCCTTTCTGTAGAGATTCAGTGCTGTGAGTTGTAGTTTGTCTGATTACTACACTGCACTGGATAGTACTGGCACCCTCAACCTCTCCTTGCCTACACTCACTAAATTGAAAAGGAAAGAAAATCCACAAGAGTCTGACACCCTGCAGACCAACGGCAGTAGCGGTTACGTACTTGTTTCATTGATATATAAAAAGCTTAAATCACAGTTGACCTTTATCCCTGGCTGTGAAGAGTGCAGGGACTCCTAGCGCTAAATCTCCCTCAGTAAGTAACGTGCACATAATGTGTTCCTTGTGGAATTGGAACAGTGCAACACAACAAATTGAGATCACTTTGTTTATCATGACCTAAACTTGATTGTTTGTGTGTAACAAATGGCTAGGATTAAAATATCTGAACAAGCAATTGGACAAAACCCTGTGGTAATCTTGTTAGTTTTAAAGAAATGAATGGCTGTGGGCTGTGACATTTCATGTGTCATGCCTTTGATTCGTCTCAGTAAAACAGATTTAGCTTTCAAAATAAAGGTCAATTTCTCTTTGGTGATCATTCAAATCTATGGAAACATGCCTTGTAAAACTAACTGTCGCATTAGCTGATAGCAATCAACATTAAATAAGTAATCAGTATTTGATTAGATGAAGTGCTACCCATATTGATCCCCATTGCATGATGGAGGTTGCATCAAGTATTCTGAATGAGCACAGAGGGAATTGCCATGGGCAATACGTATGACGTTTGTTCAGACAGGAATGAGATAACTGTCTATGATACTTGGCAGAATCAAATGAAGAACCTCTGCCAATGCATTGCTGATACAGCTGTCTGATGCATTCATGTTTTTTCTTTCTTTTGCTTGTAGACATTTCTTTGACATAAATATCTCACTACATCTTGACAAATCTTTGATTTGACAAAGCCTGGCAAAAAAAATAAAAACATTTTTATTGCTGTTATTCTTTGTCTTTCTTTGTATGTTCTGTTAACCTATTGTCATACTGGAAAGTATAAAAAATAAAACAGATACAACTGAGTTCAACATGACAACTGTGGGGCTACCAGTTATATTATACATTATTACATTATATATAACTATATAACAGTTATATTATATATAATTATTATAAGTGAAAAAATCAATCAATAGGGTGAGATAATTTACTTGTTTTCCAGTGCAATAACATTATCTTGCAACAATGAGAAGAATAACAAATAATCTCACTCATGATTTCCATTTGTTTTCAACAAAAATAAGCTTAAGGCTTTTAAGATTTAATGACTTGTTCATATAAATATTTTTGCAGCGTAATATCACACCGTCATTGTTACTCAATGAGAAAGTTGCCCTAAAACATTACACCAACAGTAAACCAGAGCATTCACAATTTTATGTGGCTGGTGACCATGAATGTGTCCATCTGACGTATAGTGAAAATGCCTGTTAAAGTGATAGCTCATAAAATTTATCAACCAAGGTCGCATAGCAGCGAGGGAATTTCTATAAACCGAAACATTCAAATAACTCATGTCAAGAGTCAAGGTTTGTTTCATTCTTATATGCACGAACTGCTCTCTTTAAAACACGTTGTTGGCTTTACTGAGAATCCAGTCTTATGAGCTCTGATATGCCTGTTCAGTTCTATAGACATGGCAGATAGCAGGTCAGACCTCATCAGCCCATACACAATCAGAGCAGAAGAACTGCACTTCCAACAGCACATATGTTCCCTGTAACGTAAGGCCAGTCACCCTGTCTGAAAGATTAGAGCAGGCAGCTGAAGTGGTATTGGTCTAACAAACTGCTTTCTCAGTTTGGATTGAAAACCCCCCAAAACCTTTGATGGTGTCTTTTAGGCGTGGACAGCAGCAGATCGCGGTATCCAGTAGGGTGCCATTGGTTTGTTCCTATCTCTGCCCTGCACAGGTGGGTGGTGGTGCAGATGTCTCGTTCCCTCTTTCCCCCTCTGGAGAATCTTAAACTAGCCAGGCTTTGATACGGCAAAGCCCCAGCCAAATAAT
>CABFOQ010024123.1:0-22808 GCA_900660455.1 Gephyroberyx darwinii
CATCGCATTTTATCACTCTCGCTCTCATCTGCCTTCCCTCGCTCCCTTGCTCCCTTGCTCCCTCGCTCCCTCGCTGTTGATCGTCCAGAGGTTCAAGTTAAAGACAGAGAGAGAGAGAGAGAGAGAGAGAGAGAGAGAGAGAGAGAGAGAGAGAGAGAGAGAGGGATTGCATGAGTTCTCCCTCATCATCCCAGAAATATTGATCGTCTCATCACCGTGGCCTTGCAGCCTGTAATAAATACAACTGGGGTGTTGGAAGTGTAGGGGATGCTGTGCTGACTCTAAGGGAGGTTATTAGCCCTTAATGCAGGACGGCACTCCACCGAGTACACGGCGCTAAACACCCTCCTCCCCAATTCTGTGGTCCCTGATTAATAGGACCTGTTAAATTCTTCTGGTCCAATCCATATTCATCATTATTCAACTGTACTCTGTGTGAGTTGACCTCATGCACATACCGTATTCAGGAGAAAATAAAAATACATGGGTTTTATGCCTCTTTATTTTGGTCCAAGCCCACAGCCATGTACACTTACTGTAGAAGACCCTTTGTTCTCCTACAGCGGAGAGATCTCTGCATCGCAATAAAAGTCTGAGCACAGAGCCAAATGTACTCCTACGCCCCATCGTCCCTTAGAGAGAGCCTGAATGGACTCTGATAAAAAAGGAACCAATAAGGGTTTCAAGTGGATGGAGCTGCTGACTCTCCCCACTCTGTTATTATAGTAGCTAGTCTGCAACAAAGGCATTCACAAAGCTGCATTAGTCCTCTGGAAAATCTACCTTCAAATGAAGTGAGTCATCCTGACCTGGGAGAGTGTAATCGCTGATTACAAATGCTGCTTGTACTGTTGCATTAGGACCAAGGCTGAATGCACCACTATATAATGATAAGAGACAGGCAACAAGACCTGCAGAAAACCTAGGTACTCAGACTGTTACCTCGGTTGAACTCATTAAAATGTGAGAGGCAACTTTAAAAAGTTAATTTTGTGTCTTCACCTTCCATTTTGTGCTGCCGAAAGATACCGATCTGTATCGGTACACAGGCTCCATTTTAATGCCCAAAGTTGTGGCAGGATTGCTCTTTATGGCCTTTGTGTACCAACATTGTGGAAATGATATTTGTATCAGTCTGCTTACACATGTTTATTTCAAAGAGACAAACAAGGATTTCAACGCAGCAGAATCAATAATGAATGTACACAATACTCCAGTTCACTCCCAGGCGTGCTCTTTGTATTAGCCGCTGGGCTGGACGAAAAACAGCACGCCATATTAAATCAAGGAGATTGGCATGTTTGAGGAGCAGCATTCATAAAATGTCAAAACGAAGCCGAGGTTTCATAAGGCTCCTGCTGGGAACCAATGCTGCTGTAACTGTGAAGGATGAGGACCCTCTCTTCCTTTCCTCTGCTTCTCCTCAGACACAGAGCCTATGCAGTCATTATTACTTAGGAGATTTGGCATCAAATCAAGGACAAAGAGGTAGCACATTCTGACTGCTAATCATCACACTGATGCTGACATATTTTTAAAGAAGCAGAAGGGAGATGGTGAGGAATGATGGCACTGCTGCTGTGGCTGCCTGCTTAGCTATATGTCTCCACCCCTCCTCCTGCCTAGTGGATAAATTGCTGCCATGAGAATCATTACCAGCCAAACGGCCAAGGAGACATGGAGAGGTGAAGTTGGCAGTCCAAATAAAGACAGATTCCAGGTGAGTTCCATGTTGAGATTAATTCTATGGCTGCACGGCACAAATAATGGGCATCCTGTTAACTGCTGACTGTGCTTGAAACAACTGTTTGCTCTTTGTGACTGAAATGCTCAGAGCAGATTTGATCTAGAGGTCCTAAAGCTGCAAGAAGAGGGAGTGGATCCATTTCTATTTCTCTAACAGCTCTCTTTCTCTTGACTGTGCGGCTCTGAGGGCCAAATACAGTTTGGGAAGTAATACCTATATGGAGGTACAAGGAATTAATCAAAGCTAACTGTCTTCATTAGAAAGAAAAGTACTGAAGAGCTTACATCTACAAAATGATAAAGAAAGAAATTTCCCCAACAGCTCATCTTCCTAACTCCTATTGATCCGCTGCAAAGTCCCACTACACACTCCTACTGAAAAATATTCAAAGTAGCTAATCACTCAAATAGCCCAGAGGGACCCTTTGAGAAACGGTAGGGGCAAGTATCTAATCTAGCCGTATGCAAACATATTAAAGCTTTAAACATGGCATACGCATTAGCCAAGTTCCCTCAGATGGCGTTGGCAGGGTGGGATCTCTTCTTGCCAACACAGTTCCAAGGTGCTGGTAACTTCATATAAAGGGGCATAAGGCATAGCTTCTAATGTTTTTATAGATGAGCAATTCATCGACCATAGACTAAGAAAATCAAATGAAAATAGTGATTTTGTTCATCGCAGACATTTTACGTCAACTATTACAGGCTATTTCCCATTGCATCGTTGCATTGTTACATTTTTGGGGTAAGGATCCCTTCGTGAAAGCTCACGTAGCACACTCAGTATAACAGTTATACACAGCCTATAAACTTTGGAGACCTCCTAAAACCTTTCACTGCTACTCCTTTCCTCCCCTGCAAGGAACTGAGGAACTGGCCTGGACACAAGGGAAAGAAATGAGAGCAGAGAGAAAAGAAGAGAGTAGTGGAAAACTAGGATAGCTTCTGTGTTTCAGCATCAGCATTGTACATGAGACATCAATTGATGTTGACTTAATGGCAATAAATATCCACTAAAAGGATCTTCGTTGTCAGTATCTATTACTATGCAGTTGTCAATGACCAACTTAAGGAATCTTGAATGTTTGCATTATTCACATAGATGAAATGTCTAACAGTTGTGTTTTTGCCTTCGTTGACGGGCCAATTATCCCATCTGAGATCACGTGGCAAGGCATTTGATTAGACTTTGGTGAGTACATGTCAAACATGATTGAATTCCAGGGAAGGATACACTTGCGCATACTCCACCAAGGAGAATTCAGAAGATATTTCAAGTATAGCTTCTCTCATCTCTTCCACTGTGAGAACAGCACATATAACATAGCAGCACTAACATCAATTTCTGGCTCACAGTGGAAAGGAGGATGGATTTTTAGCCTTCTGGGATGCACCCCTAATAAAATTCAAGCAAGTGCAAGGAAACTGAACAGCACTTGCATGGTACTATGTATAAAGCAAATCAAAGTTTATGACTATCACTTCAAATCTAAACTATATTCCTGTTGCAGACGTTGAGTCAAATGCTACTGGAACTCACTACCAGTTATCACAGTTATTACCTGAAAATAAAAGCCACTGCTATAAAAAGCAGTCATACACCACAGGTTTGCCGTAATGGCTTCAGACTGATGAGGATATCAATGGGATCGATGGGATTTCAGTCTCAAACCGAACCAAATCCTATGAGTCGGAGAAGGCAATGTGATTTTGAGTAAAATATTTAATGACATGATGTGCGTTGACCCTTGATCCAAGCAGTAGTAAAGTTGTAGAGAAATAACAGAGAATGGCACAAAACTCTTAACATATTTTTGAGTTGAAGTGAAGGTTTAGTGTAAGTTAATTGAGGTCTGGCTGGTAATTACAACAGGGAGTTGATCTCTCATAATCAGGCTTCTGAGTTCAGTGCTATTGACCGAGCTCTACCTAGAAAACGAATAGATGGATCAGCTCCGCTAGCTAGTACAGACTCTCGTACCGTGGGTCGAAGAGACCTTGCACATCTCCAGAACCTTATAGATATAGGCCTATACAACTAACAGTACACACTGGTGAACCATCATTTAAAAATACCAATTAAGGTTTAAATTCTGTTTGCAATGGACGGCATTAAGAATTTATTTTTTAATTCTTTACTTTACAGGTCTGGGCACATGTGGATAATTTCTAATCCAGTAATGTCTTGTTTTGGTGTGCAGTTCCTGGTAGGAATAGAGCTGGAAGACATTATTGTGGTTGCATTGCAGCCCCACCACCATTATGGAAAATAAAACACAAACAAAAGTGTCCTCGTAAGCCATGCAAAGCTAGGCCTTTGAAGAGCCGATCATTCTGAGGACAAACACTTAGCTATCCACTGTTTCAAAATGCATTCATGCTCTGAACTGAGTGCATGTAATTCACCGCTTTCATCCACTCCATTTTAAATTATTTTTTCCACAGACAAAGATTAAAAATTCAAATCATCTCGTCCAGAAGAATGTGAAATTATTATTATTTCTTTTTGACATCAGTATGAAATGCAATAGTCTTGAGTGTGTGTATGTGTGTGTGTATATACAGTATATACTGTAAGTGTGCTGAGAAAATGAATCTTTCCATGGCCTAATAAGCTAAATGACTGCTTTAATTTGAGGTAAGTAGGCTACAGCGCCCAGTGAAAATTGTTGGATCAGCTTTGATCATTTGGTGTGAAAGGACTCCTTAAAAACATACAACCAAAACTCAACTTACACATTTGAGAACTTGGTACCAAGCAAAAAAAATGAATGAAATGAAAAATGAGTGAATTAATAACAGCATGCCTTTGCACCCAACCTCACATACTGCAGTTACAATAATAATCAAATAAAGATATTCCATATCCGTGTAAAAGAATATGCTGCTAATTGCGTGTGGCATTATGTTAGGCTGCTGGAGTACTAGACCTTTTTTCACTTCAGTATATTCTACAAATTCTATTGCACCATATATACCAGTTTTGTAGCCTAACCTATACCTGGCATGTGCTTGGGAGTACAAATGTTCAATTGTTGATTATTAAAGTTGTCCTGTACAATAAATCTAAGAAACATGAACTATGATTGGTGACCAATTAAGCTGAAGTGGATGTTGGGAAAATAATGTCTTATTAAACTCAGACCACATTATTTTGATGTTTCTTTTCTAAGACCTCGACTACTTGGCTTCCTCGCAGAATATTCACAAATGCCAAAAGCACCGTGGCAGAATGATGCCATTTACATGCAAATGCCTGGTGTAGTTGCAGAGAAGTGAGAGGTGCCAAAGTGTATTGTTGTGTGACAAGCAGGATTTTTGAATACAGAGCTGAAAGCCGAGATGTACATGAGTGCACTTGACACAGCAAAACCCACAGCATCTATTTTTCATAAACAAAACTTAATGGATTCATGAGCATTATGGTGTGGGGCCTATTCATACAAAGGATGGGGTTACTGTAGCCTAATGACAAAAGATCAAATGAGGTCTGTCCACTGTACATGATGCCTGGAGTTTTATGGGAGTATAATTAAGTTTGGAACCGCAACCCGATGTTGGTGTGCTTTTAAATGAAGGTCAACAGTGATCAAGGGGTGCCATGTTAATATGGCCCTTTCAGCAAAGTGAGAGCCACACATGATTACTATGTATATCACAACATCACAATAGACGCTGCTGGACTAATGAGGCGGTGACCTTCATCTTCAGCAAAAACAAAGACCAAACACACATACTCAAGCCACATTGCTTGTCTCAGCCATTAATGAGCGGTATTCCTGATGAAGAAATTCATTGTGTAATATTTATTTATATAACTTTAATATTAGGAAGTGCTATGACTCTTGGTGCAAGCTCGTTTTGTTGTGAATTGGAGATGTGTCGCACTTTGATTATTGCAACAGGACAGCCTGACATCATGACAGCTTCCATCTCCGTCCAATAATGAATCCACTACATAAAAAAAAATCCTAATCTGAAATGTAAAGGGGGGTGGAACATTACAGTCTTAATTCATCCCATTAAAGCCCTGTTCAGAGCAGCAACCAGGTGGATTTAGAGGAGATTAGTGAGGTGATATCAATCACCACAGTTGAACCGGCCTCTTATCTGGCACCATCACTGCCCCTGGCTGCCTTCCCCATTGATCCCGGCCTGGCTAGGACTGGAGCTGGAGCTCAGGGCAAGGTTTTCACTTGAGGGGGCCCTAAAGCTTCAGAAAAAAGCTAATCTGAAATTAATACATTCAACAGAGTCTGGTATTCAGCTAGGTGTCAGAGACTAGCTAAATAGGGTGGATGGGGCGTGGCCTGGCGGAGGAGACATCGGAAATTTGTTTTGGTTTCGAAGGGAAAGAGAGCAGTTGTTTTTCCTCCGGTGCCTCTCCCAGTTGTCTGTTTTGGAAAGCAACCCTCTCACTCTCCTTACATTTTTGCAGCCCATACTGCTATTCTAGACCTTGTTAGTCAGCCCAGAGAGCCCAGATGATGATGAGCTCCAAGGGACACCTTAAATGACAGTGCCCTTTCTCCAAGGGAGAGTAAAAAACAGAAACGACCGTCAGTGTGTCTTGCTACTAATGTTCATCTGCATTCATTGAAACGACTGTAACTGAGGGACAAGACTAGAAAGAATGAATGTGACTTTTGAAATGCAGCAGGGGGCAGGCACATACATGCCTCAATATCACACATGAAGGAGGGAACATCGTGCCCTGACAACGGTCCTCTCGGTTTGCTCTGGCAGATGTGTCTACTCTCCATTCACTATTTTTAATCCTGTCTGAAAGCCTATCTTGGATGTCAGGCTTCTTCCTAAATTGGCTTGTGTTCTTAGTGATTGATTAAAGTACTGTAACCCAGCTTTATCAGACCGCCCTGAACTCTGTATTTCTGCCAAATCTATTAGGTAATGCATCCTTTGTTATTGCACTGGTTGGTCTTTTCTCTTTTTTTCCTGTCTTTGAGGACCTGCACAAAGATCCATTTAACATATTTCCTTGTATGTGGAGCCATGATACAAAATCCTCAGTCTTACCTGCCACTGTGTTAGCACAGCTGCTTTCAGATCAAACAGGGGAGCAGCCTTAAGCTCACAACATTTTGTGGGAAATGTGGAATCCTTTCAATATTGTGTTATTCAGTGAAATTGGCTTAAATTTATCACTCAAATCCAAAACAGTATGCACAGTAATATACTGAAAACACATCTTATAATCCCCATTTCTCCACTTTTGGCTTTTGACTGATGACATGCTGGTACCAGAAACCCATCTATGTCCCTTGACATTGAGCTAACGATATGGCTATAATTCATGGGATCTAATGCTATAATATCCCCCATGCCATTGCACACAGAGGAGAGCAAAGGAGAGAGTTGCCCTGATATTATTGCTGACGCCTGAGTCCTAGACGTTGCACTTAGAGTGTCTCCTGTAGGACATTATTCACACACACAGGCATGATAATGACCACAAGACAAGAGTAGGCCACTACAGTACCAGACACATATACTCAGACACTGCGGCTCACTAAGGGCACTCAAGGTCAAACAGCAAGGCGCCACATACAGTATGTACCCAAACTAATGAAATCCATAAACCTTTATCCAGACCACATCATACATGGATGATTCTACAGAAACGGTAAAACTCTTCAAATTTGTATTCTATTTTCCCCAATTCTAGTTAGTCCAGGTCTAACATACACAAATCTACTAAACAATGGTTAACATTTCACCATCCATTTATTTTGTAGGAAAAACATTTCAACTTTAAAGTAGGTTAAAAAACTGCATGTTTTAACCTGAAGCCAACTTATTTTTCATGGAGGAATACATTAACAGTAATAAAATTGACAATAATAATTATAATGGTGAATAAAATAAAAACTCATGAATGAGTTTGAAAGAATGAAAGAATGAAGAAGGCAGTATGCAAAAAAAAAAGAAAAACCTAGCTAACCGTGCTGCTTTATATATAAGCTAAACTTGTAGTCACTATAACAGTAGAGCAGTGTATTTGGGCTGCTTATATAAAAGTCTTGTTTAAAGCCTCTTATAAAACAGAGAACAAATGTAAACGATATCAATAGCTGCTCAAAGTGAAAGTGGTTCACCTTCGATCGATAGTAATCACTATTAAGTCACACTATGACATGAATCATAACTGGTCATTCAAAGACCTTGTTTTTCACACACTGCATCAAACACTCTTAATGTGGACATGCCTCTTTGTTGAGTTCTCTTTGTGGAATACTCTTAATAAACAAGGCATAACCCAACATTGTTGGGTTACTTAAAGTTAGAATTCTAAAAAATGTATTTAAAAAACCCCCCAATAGATTTAGTGACTATTATATTTAGATTCTTAAAATTGAATGAATTAATGAATGTCATCAACTGCAACAATCACATCATTACCAAAGCAATGTAATTTGTTATGGTAGTGACTGTTATGGTAATGACCATTATGGTAATGACCATTACGGTAATGACGACCGTTACTTATTCTTGGCGTACATCCAAAACGCTAGCTAGCTCATGGCTAGCGATCATGGATTAGCCGGATGCTCCTTCTATAAAACACTATGATGGCCTAAAATCCAAGTTTTTGAAAAAATGAAAAAAACTTGAATCTTGAATCTTAATGTTATTCACTGATTTTGAGATTTAGGACTGCAATTATGTTGGAACAGACCGACTCCCCATGTGTGTAGGGGTGTGGCTATAATCAGGCTCATTTTGGAGACACAGAACACACAACAGTGAGCGTTACGGTAGGGATGTAAAAATTGGAGACAACATTTTTTAGATTAAGTTTTCCAATTTAAAAAAATCCACAAAAAAACTGTTAAGATTTAAAATTTAAAATATATCAACATGTTATATTGAAAGACTTGAGTTAAAAATTGGCAAAAATATTTTGGGTATTGTTTTCATTAACAAAAATTTAAGGCTTTGAGGTGGAGATGTTAAAGTGGCATTTAAACAGTATATATATATTTTTTTTAAACTTAGCATTATGTCATACAAAGCCTGTGACCTAATTAGATCACTACACGATGTAATTTTCTGTTCAAAATCTGAAAACGTAGTTATTTTTCTACAGAACCACTTCAGTAGAATCACCCATATATACCTTCAGAAACTACAGCTCTGAATTCAGGAAGGCTTGACTGAGCAGGGAAATGTCTGACAAAGATAGGACAAGTATAGACACTCTGAATACAACCACTCAGAACTGTGGGAATGAATTCAAATCCCATGTGTGTACTTACAACAGAGTAGGAGACCACATTAATGAAGTAGGCCATGTCCAAAGACTGCAGGCAGATTTGGCCTGGGGTTGTCTCTACCTCCTGAAAGACTACACACAAGAAGGATGGAGAGCTACTATCTCTCTCCCCATTCTATGCCTGCCCGGCACCAAAGAGGCCCAGAGGGATGCCAACACTTTTATATATGCACTCATTCTGTGATTATGCACTCAGACACACACATACACACACGCGCACACACACTGTACATTCATTGTACTGTACGTGATGATAATGTGAAACATTTCCAAACCAACAATAATATTTTGCTTCAATAAAATATGTATACCAAACAGACAATTTCTCTTCTTCACCTCTGCCTGTCTTTTGATCCGTCTCTCTAATGTTGTGCTCAAGGAAATAACTACAAACATCAACCCTATATTTTGCATCAGCGACCTGAGAAAAATAACAGGTTTTGGTCCACCATCTGGAGGTTATCTGGCTTGAGTTAGGAGTCAAATCAGATCAGATCCTGCTACATCAAATGCAACTTGAGGGGACATTATTTATTCATTTAGCTGTTGACATCCAAACCATGCCCTAAACGGTGACACTTTGAAAACTATTCCTCTGCGCCTGAACTGTGCTGATATGAGCGCAACTAGCAGGGGTTCATAGCGGGGAAAGAGAGTTATGTTCCTTTTAGCAGGCGTGAATATACAAGAAAGGAAAGATGAACGAGGCGTTGTTGTTTTCTAGTTTAAGAGCCTTGGAGCTTCTGTGAGGAGTTAGCACAACAATGAAAGTGCCTCCATGCCCGCTGTAAAAATTCATGTGGCTACAAGGTTTTCCCACAACTCTTATAGATGCCAAAAGCATAGCCCTCAATGCCAAAATGGCATATCACCTATTACAAATATTTACCCCTGCGGTGAACAGAAAGACGGGCTAGCATCACTGGAGCGCTGCGTAGATGAGTCTGTGTTTGTGTGTGTGTAGAGGGGGCGGGGGTTGTGTTGTCTTTTGCATGTTTTATGAGTTGGGAATGATAAAATGCTGAGGTAAATCAAAGGAAAAATTTCACTCAGCAGGAATAAAAAACTTTTTTTTTTCCCAGGCTTGTGTACCTATGTGAGTACCAAAATGCAATGCTTTAAGTTTCCAGGAACAAAAGCATTTATTATTGTGACTTATGCTCTTTTCTATCTCTCTTTTCACCACTGCAATCCATAATGCTCTATTTTTTTTTTCATCTTGTTAATAATTAAAGATTTATCTCTTTCTGCACCCTTGGTATAACCCAAAAAAGGGCATCAAGGTAGAGATTGCCCTCTAGGTTAGCATCAGCAACTTGGTATGCAGACATACTCCACGAAGGAAATCCATATGAGCTGGATACAAATAAAAGGTTTTCAGTAGAAGAAGAGATCCGCCTCTGTGCAGGATTAAGTGCTTTAGATCTAATGATGAGAGAGGTCTTGTTTTAATTGTTTTCAAACAGGCACTTTTCTCTTGATGGAATAGCGGCCATGTTTCGTCTCCTGAGGGTACGACTCCTCATCAAAGACCTGGCTTTGTCAAACGATCCATAAACTCTTAATGCCACACAGTACTAGATACTAACTAGACACGTTGAGAAAAAGCAAGCACAAATCGATGAAAAACAATTTATCTGTTTTACAATGTGATTACAGTACATAACATTTAATACCGTACACTGTTGGTATGTGATTCCACTCCATAACGGGCAGCACATTTTTTGGGAAGTTAGACCCCGCTGTACAGAACTCCTTGGTGGGATTCGTGCTCTTCCTATCAATATCTGTGGCAAGGGCTGCCAGAAGATTTGGTAGCACTGGGCGCCCAGGGCTGTAAATCTGGGCTAGAGGTTGTGTGGGCTGCCCAGATAAATGGGTTGAACTTTGTTTTATTGCAGCGTTGCTTGTCTTAACTTTCAGTGTCTACCACGGATTTAGAAAATTTGCTACTGTCCTTGGGCCTCGCTCTGCAACAGCCGCTCTGAGTCCGGGTTTGAGTCAGCCCTGGTGCCCCAAGATTACATAAATATCCTCTATGAGCCATTCGCCACTGTATCCATGCTCTTCTGTTTTGGTAGCTTTTTATCTTCAGCAGCAATTTGTTTTGTGAGAGTAAGGGGTGCAAGTCTCAGATTAAAATGGAAACAGAGGCTCCACATTTAACCCAATTTGACAAGTCCTTTCACACTGTGTTGAACAATTAAATACAAAGAGTAAACATTCCTCAATGGAGGGTATTTTTCCGTCGCAACAGTCCTCTGCTCTGAACCTTTTGCAAATGGATTTGACTGGACGGAACTTTACATGTGATGCAGCTGTTTGTCATTTCTGTGCAGCAAAGCATCAATATGAGGGAGAACCGGGCCACAGAAACACAAAGCACAATCGTCCCCGGGGAAATATGTCACATTTCCGAAGTCTTTTGTGATTATGTTACCAGTTCATGCTTCTTCACTTGCTCTTTCAAAAAGCACAGCAGGAAACAAAGGCAAAGATATGGCTTCTTAGGTCAGCTCTGATTTTTATTTTTTTTGCACACTGATCATGGATCTGTTGTATCATTACAATCAACCCAGAGGACACTGGTGAGTGGGGTGGGGTGGTGTGTGTGTGTGTGTGTGTGTGTGCTGGGGGGGATTAGTTAATGACTTAGCTGCAGGTATTCTTCTAACAGCTGGTCAAGTAAAATGATCTATAACATTTTGGCAGTACTCTGAAAGATATTTTGCAGTGTAAAACACAGTAATTATTCAGTCCAATCAACAATGTAGCGTAGTCTAATTCATTATACATGTAGACTTGAGAGATAGCTGGGTCATACAAATCAAGAAGAGGCTCAAAGAATGTAAATTCAATATCCTGTTTGATGAATTGTTATTATTCTACGGCAGCAACAGCAAATAACTCCATTCGACAACCCATTAGGTAACATATTATCAAGTGCCAGGCTACCAAAAAGCCTCCACAATGAATGCTTATTGTCACTGTTTGCTTTGGAGTTGGGGTTCTGTAGAATATTAAATGCATGAAATGTGTGTGAAGCAGGTTTGGATTGAAAGAGAGTGTGATTAAAGAGAATAAGAGATGAGATCGCAGTAAATTCGGGGG
The DNA here is from genome assembly GCA_900660455.1 of Gephyroberyx darwinii. Taxonomy (NCBI): domain Eukaryota; kingdom Metazoa; phylum Chordata; class Actinopteri; order Trachichthyiformes; family Trachichthyidae; genus Gephyroberyx; species Gephyroberyx darwinii. Next base: position 12,152 of record CABFOQ010024123.1, read on the forward strand.
TGTCAGAAAACGTTGAATCATTTAGCAATTTCCAACATGGCAGGGAGATCTGGCTCAATCAAAATCTTCAGATAAAAGAGGGAGAGCAAAAAAGCTCCAGTATTCAATTCGGTAGCATTTATATTCTCCTTGTTGTTTGCGTATTGCTGTAAAAAAACAACAATGGTAAAACAGTAGTTGTCCACAGCATGAATAAAACAAACTTGGCAGAGTTTTGTTTGACTGGCTTTCAGGAGCCCAGAGCTCACTTGTCAAAAGGCTTATCCTGGCTTACCTTTCTCCAACCTAACCATTTTCCTCTTGTTTCTTTTCAATCTCACCTCTTCCTTCTGTCCTTGCACTTATCCTCTCTGATCCCCTCTCCATTCCTGCTACTCTCACAGAACCATTTCTATCCAACAGTATCATTTCACTCTTCAACTTCAGGACTGAACTGCCCACGACTATTATGTCATTCAACACCTGTACTTAAACCCAGTTGAAATTCACAGTGGGCGCAGGCTGAAAGGACCGATGTGGGGGGTTCTGGTCCCATGCCTTTTGTAGTGATTAAATTCAGAGTCAAAATACACAGGACATTTTTCAGACAGGATTTCCACTGGACAGGAAAAATATCATATTGTATTTGAAATATCAAACAAGTACTTTGGCCCATGGAGATATATTAATATTCATGTTTTTTCCAAAGCTCGGCAAATTGCAACCCACATAGTTGTAGCATTCTACAAATAATACGCGAAGCGATTATGGATTTTGGAGCACATAATTTGGGCAGTTTTAGCAAAACCCTCAAATCTAGGCTACTTAAAGGATCAGGAAAGCGCCTAGAGGATGCTTCTGGCGTTATGTGTTCGCCCACATCACCAGAGTGCTCAAAAACAAAACTTTTCCAGACTAAATACAGTAAAGCAGTAAACCAGCAAGGAACTTATCAAATTCTTGAACTCCTTCGCTCATCTTTCCGTTAACGCTAACTATTGTCTTAGTGACCTACAGCCACCAATTCATAAGAGCTGCCATCTTGGGAGAGTAAGCCACAATGCTATTTCTGTAATGACCCAGATTTCCAGGTGAATGTGGAGCTGTATCAGTGTAATTAGCTGTAGCAAGTCAAAGAGAATATATTAGGTCAACAAGCATGGATTTTAGACCTTGACACGCATTGTCAATACTTCAAATCATCAATAGCTAAATGGTCTATCATTAAAATCCAACACACAGAGTGTATTTTTATGCCGTTAGAACACAGTTAATGCCAGAGAAAATTCCCCAGTCTAATTTCCTTTCTTGGTAATTTTGTCAGATTAATATCAAGTCAATTTCCTGGATCCTGTTCTTACACAGACAGAGTGATGGCATGATGATGCTATCATTGGAGGAAAGCTATAATTGTGGAGGATGGCTCCTTTTGGGAGGAATATGGGCACAGATGGGCCCAGAGCTTGATGAAGGAATTTCTCTGTCCTCAAAGGCTATCAGGAATCATTGCCAAACTGGCAAGAGCTATAAATAGACTTCAGTGAGGAGTAGGTCTACATGCAAGCATCAAAATAACCCAATCCCAAAGCACGTACAGTGTTATCGTACTAAAGTATAGGGTTTACAATGTGACTGGGCCACATTTGAAGTGCATCAACACTGTCAGTACTATTTAGTAGATATTGCTTAATAGTTATTCATTCGTTTGTTTTTACCCGTTTATTCCTATTGAGGGTCAGAGGGGCTGGATCCTATCCCAGAATACACTGGGCAGACAGCAGGGAAACACTCTGGACAGGTTGCCAGTTCATCACAGGGTTAACACAAATAGACAGACAATCGCTCACATTCATATCTTGGGACAATTTAGAGTTTCCAATCCACCTGACTTGCATGTCTTTGAAATGTTGGAGAAAGCCAGAGCATCTGGAGGAAACCCAGACCACCAGGAGAACTCTGCACAGAAAAGGCTGGGAAACAAACCTTGGACCTTCTTGCTGTGAGGTGACGACAGAGCCACCTGTGCTGCCCTGCTGCATAGTTATGCTACAGTACACATATTTCTTTCCATTGCGTTTATCGCTGACCAAAATAACAAGACTAATGAAAATAAAAGGTGCTAGTCAGGGAATGACTGCATGGTTTCAGATACTGTGCTTCATGCCTCCTTTTTGTGTACTATTATAAAAACAGATGAAAGTGGGGTCTGCTTACAAAAAAGAATCATACAAAAAGAATCATCTAAATCATTTACGCTCCACCTCCTGGGAGCTGTGCATTCTGCGCAAAATCAAGTGACTCCTCAATTTAGAGGAAAAGCTCAGAATGGATAGTGATTAGCACCGCTGGCCTGAGGGGACAAAGATCACGATCCTGAGTTGCCACACCAGTCTCCTGACCCCCTGAGCCTTACACACTGAGAGAGATAGAGAGAGAGAGAGAGAGAGAGAGAGAGAAATCTTCTGATGCTATGCCGAACTGTCAAGGTGCGTAAACAGCTTGACATTGATGCTAGACTCTACATCACTACTGATTTGGCTAGATCTAAAATATAATTTATAAAAAATCAGCAATATTTTTTGTCAAGGGAGCAGGTATGTGTGTGTGTGTGTGTGTGTGTGAGCAGATGAAACAGGCAGGGGGAGGGATTAAACCACAGAAGGGACAGAGTAAAAAGCAGCTGTGGTTCCAGTGAGCAGTCTGCTTGTGGCGCCGAGGTCTGTGAGTAGGCCCCCGACACGACGGCCAACCAGGGACAGCGTCCTAGCGGAGTGTGTGTGTGTGTGTGTCAGAGAGAGAATCTCTATTAATCTGTTGCATTACTGCAGTCATTTCCACTCTCTTCATCACCAGCAGCATGTGCTCTGTGAGATTTAAAATATTTAAATCTGTAATCTGTCAGCATTATGAGGTTAACACACACCCATGAGACTGGTGTCCTATCCGTCACCCTGCTTTCCACTTCACGCGGCCCCACATGCATCACAGGGACCTGACACAGCCTTTTGTCGTCCTATCTGAAAAAAAAAAAAAACTTCCTGGCCGGTGCAATTGTTGAACAGCGGTGGCGACATGCTTCTGGACTCTAGAGAAAAATTAAGGGAAATGCATGTAGCTGAAAAAAAAGCTACAGCAGTATGAAGCGGGAGGCAGCCTCTAATTGTTTCCCCAGTGTATGTGACCCAGTGACTCTGAAAGAGTTCTTCCTTGGTCTTTTACTACGGGTAAACCGGCATTCATTATTGATTTGGTGGCACAGTCTCAAAGTCTTACACAACATACTCTTATGAGTGGGCCTAAGTGTTTTGTCAGTTCGGTGTGCAGCTGCATTAGAGCTTTGCTAATACACCCCCTTTCACCTTTCTTACACATACAACTTGACAGAGCCTTATTTTCCTAAAACTCGGAATTAATAACCAAGAATGAATAAATTGAATGGGATTAAGGCTTGAACGACAGTGACCCATATATGAATATTAGGTTGATGGAAGGCAGTCCAACGCAGCCCATTTAGCCAGATCCGTGTCATGTCTTCATACGACAGGCTTTTACTAAGCTCCTTAAGAGCCTGCCCCAGGGGATCTATGGTAGGCTGAAGGTACTGACTCAGGCCTTATCTCCACTAATTTACCCCATGAATTAGATGGGCCCTCGCCTCTGTGTCCTGCCAGACCCCACAAAATACTCGCTCCCTGTTAAGAAAATGAGGAGTGAAAAGGGCTTAGTGATTGCTTAGTTGGATAAGAAGCCAGAGGACTGGCAGGGTAAAGGCGTACTCCACCACGTCAACTATACCTGGACAGTGACATTCATCCCCAGGATTTAGAAGTGTTGATTCCCTGTCACTCGTCTGTATATTTTCAGGGTGGATTAAGGAGAATAAAATGCAATTTGAATGATATGGATTAAGGTGAACTTTTCAAAAACAAACAGGGAGGGCTGCATCGCATGACAGCCTCAAAGTAAGCACAGAATCTTTGTTTTTTTGTAATTCAGAAAATTGCCTTAACTGTTTTGAACAGACACCTGGAAGTCTGTTCATTTGCCTCTTTGCTTTAAACACGCGAGTAAGCAAAGAGTGCTGCAGACGTGAAGGATCGGAGGACAGAAAGTGCAGGACTCATTCCAAGCCACACAAGTAAATCCATACATAGATTTGAGAGTCAGCTGTCCTCCAAACCGAGCTCCATACTGCATGTCAAAGTGGGAAGCAAATAAGGTCACTTTCTATAAAGCAAATGACTGTAACAATTTCCCAAAATAAAAGCAATGTAAAGGCTTTAGGAGACGGATCCGCTCTACCAGTGTTATAAAAGTTTTCCGTATCCTATGCATGTTATTCATGAATGGACTAAGTTTTATCCTAAGCTGAGATTTATGCTATCTAAAGTGCAGCTTTGCATCTGAGAGCCTCTCTTTTCCCATCATGACAATCCCCCACCCCCCACCCCTCTCTCCCTCTGCATGTGATGCATTTTTAAAAAGTCTCCTCCACTTCTTTAAAAGGGAAAACAATCAAAAATAGCTCCTCACTGCTGCTGCTGCTGCTGCTGCTGCATATCATGGTCGGTCCTTGATATAAACTCAGGAGGCTTCATCTGTGGTCTTGTTTTATTGAGACTAGATTATCCAATTAATAAATAAATAATAAATAAATGAATAACAACTTCTGGCAGTCATTGAGCGGAGACATACTGTGTGACATCTGCTTTGTAGTTAGGATGATGATGTCCAAAAGAATCTTGTTCACCAGGCAGACACTGGTCTTTGGCAGGGAAACCTGTTAGTCAGGGGAGATGTTTTTGGGCCACGAACAATGTAAAATCTCAGATAAATATGTAATGTGCAGTAGACTTGAGGCGTATCTTTGTGCCTCGGGCCAAAAATCATTCTGTTAGTCAAACAAAGACTGTTTTATCTTCGTACTGATCTACAAATATGTTTTATTCATTATTGAAATCGACGGGGAGACAAATTTAGCCAGTGGGTTGTTCATTATTTCAATATATATATTGCAATTTCATTACAAAAGGTGTGATTTAATGATGACAACACGTCCTGAGCAAATGCTAAGAGACATGTTTTTCCTCCTCCATTAATCACTGTGCATCCGTGGCTGGACGGCCAGATTATGAAAGAGCTCCGTTGACACCTCATGATACACACCAATTTGACTTGGGTTTAAAAGATTTGACTCCTTTTTGCCTCGTCAGCTTCCAGAGCTTCGTGCAGCACCACTATTGTGTAGGGTGATTAAAAACCTGAAGGACTTAGGGATCATTTACATTTTAAGTGGTAATAACTTAAAGATTGAATTCTCTCTCTAAATGATTCTTTCTCTGGTCTTGCGCCGGTAGAAGATGTGATAGTTTAGAGGGAGTCTCTAAACTATGTGCCTGTTTGGTAAGACATTTTTAAATTGCTTTTCTTTATACATATCAGCCATCAAGGGTAATGGGATCCTCTTATTTGCTTTGTAATGTAGAGAAAACTAATCTGCATTATATCCAAATACATGACGACTAGACTGTTTTTTGTATGTATGCCATTGCAAAAGGCGTGGAAAGAGCGCTATAACAATAAAAGACTTTTCTTGGGGGAAGCCCAAGTCTTGGGGGTGCAATAGATGATAAGACAAGGTCAGAGGCACCCTGGTGGGAAATTATTTAGTTCCTGCTCTTGCTGCTTCAAGACAACACTTGAACACAATGAAGACTATTAGAAAACACAAATAGCCCTCTTTAGTCCTCTTGTGCACACACACACACATACAGACACACACTTCTGTCCACCTATCGGGATGTAATAACAGTAACAACAGATTGCTGAAATTGAAGGCTAAAGTACGAGAGGCCTCTCGGGCCAGAGACCAATCTATGACTCATCCATGTTAAGTCGGGCCGAGACGTACTCAGGTGTATTCACGTAAGGTCAGGACGAAGCCTTGCTGACCTTTGCAGAAGACAGGGAGTCTCATGGAGCTTTTCCTGAACAGTACTGAGAGACTCAGAGTAAACAACAGACTCAATGCTGCACTTTGCATTGCTGCTTTAAGTGTGTGTGTGTATGTGTGAGGGTGTATGCGGGTCATTGCCCATACGTTGACCACTACATGATGGCCCAAACCAACGCAGCCAGTCCAATTTGTCTGGCAAATCAACACATTCAGTCAACAGCGCTCATTATTCAGCAACATGTAGCCAACAGTATGACCTGGTAAACAGTAAGCCCCATTTTCATCATGAATTATGTTGCCATGATTTTTGTGTAAATCAAAATCCAGAATCATTTTGAATCAAGAGTGGAGAACTGAATTGGAAACAGCAGGGAACTTAAAAAACACTTTGCTGGACTGGAGAACAAACACAGAGGACCAGAAAGAGAATTCACAAGCAGCAGTGACGTGCATAATCCTTCACATAACACTGAAGAGGATCTTAATCAAATTTCATAGAGTGATTTTAAAATGCATGTAAAAAAAAAAAAAAAGCTTCTTTATCATTGACATGGCATGCATGTCAAATAAAAGGTTGGATCATTTCTAAGGTTTCAAGGACACATTGCTTATACAACCAATCACCATGACAACTCTTGCTTGACATGTTTCACTCCCCTCTTCCCTTTTTTTGGAATTCAACTCTCACAGTTCATTATTCCTTCAACCAATGACTACAATGAGGCTATTTATCTCTGAGCTCGCACCATGTGTGACCAGACATTTGAGGCCTCCAAGAACATTGGATTCTTTCTCAAAACTGTCACTTGTTTCTTTCCATTAGCCTCTCACATGCGGATCTTAGCTATTCCAACCAATTAGCTACAACACATTTCTAAATAGTGCTATGGAGTAAGTTATACCACAAATCAGTACTCTCATGTAATGGCAAGAGTAGAGGTGGAGTTCTCCTACACCAGAATGTATTCTGTAATAAGTATGTATAGGATCATTCATTTCACAGGTTTACTTGAACTAACAGTTGAAAATAGACTTTAATTAAACAATCAAACAAACAGTCTGGCATTTTATTACCCAAACAAGCTCAAGAAAATCAATTAATGTGCAAAACTTGGAAAAGGGGGGCAGAGAATGTTTTTCTCCATGTATACTCGGGGGCAGATTACCCTCGTCCTAACCGGAATAGATGGGGGTATTTAGCTTGCTGCACACTGGTGGCAGATTCCTCTCGCATGATAGATCTTATGTCATCATGGGTGATTTGATTCAGTGATTCTTCGTTTTATTTCCGGTAAACTTAAGAGCCTATAATTCCGTTTGCCCGAGGCTAGTTATAGTATTTCATTTTTGGTTATGGAGCGCAAGGAGAAAGCTTGCGCGTCACTCCTCCATCACGCACACACAAGAGGTCTTACAGCCCAAGTAACAAGTGCTCTGAGCAAGAACCACAATCATTTATTTTTGTCTTTTCGTTTGCAGCGCAGCATTTACTGTTCCAACATGTCACACAGGCCCATCTATGCAAAAGTCAAAATCATTCAGGTTTGTGCTAAAACAGCAGCCAAATCTGTCCCCAACACCCGGGTTAGTCCATTCAAGTCACAAAAATCCAAAATGCATTTCTGAGGACGTGCTGTGGATGCCGGTTTACAGTGCGGCGTCGATGTTTCATTGCAAATACATTATCTTTGGAGGAAAAAAGACAAGTCGTTTAATTGCAGCCCAAGTAGCCTAGTGTGCCCATTTCTCCCGCATCCTCCTACAAGTCACTCACCGTGCAGACATTCTTAATATTTTTTCCTAGCTCCTCTGCAAGTAGCATAGAAAATGACTCACCTGCCTTGTCGAAATGCAAATCCCCCCATGCCTTGCTTTCTTAAATGAACAGCCGGGACAATGTTTCAGTGTTTCGGGTCTTTTTGCAGTCGAATAATATAGTCCAAATATCCGTATAGTCTGACCACTGCTTATGTTTTTCGGGAATGACCTTCCTGCGAAACGAAAACAGCTTTCATAATCTTCACTCCGCTGGCATTTTAACGGATTTTCTCCCGTGTTTTTTTTCCCACCGGGAAGCCCAGTCTCCTCCTAGTCCTGGTGCGTTTTGATGCTCTTGCCTTGACTCTTGGGCTCAACACGAGCTTCACGAGAACGTGCGGCGCGGTCTCGGCTGAATATTCGCGAGCGCCGATGGAGCTGGAGAAGAGAGTTACTAGGTAACCAAGGGCACACGCATCATGCAAGAAAAGAAGCAGAGGATTTATGGCTGCATATACACTGCGCTATTGCATTGCCTTATTTGACAGCGCATCTTAATGGATACTTCTCCATATGCTACAAATAAAGAGTCGACGACGAAAAATCATTATAACCTCCTTCTGGGGACTTGCAGCCTGTCTGTGGTACTCAGTGGGTAGTTTAAAGTAACCGTATCGTACTTTATGGTATATATTTTATCCCCTATGAAACTGCTACAGGATTTTCTCCATTTTAACGTTTTGCTGTGATATTGGTATAGAACCTTATCCTTGTGTATCCCAATGAATAGCAGGATTAGTGTAGTTCTTTTTCATAATGGCTGATTTAAAAAAAAATAACGTCCCTTATATAACAAAGAACTGAAATAATTCTACAATACATTTTAGGAGGACACTGTCCAACTATCAAAAGAACACTTTACAGCATAATACCACCACTAATGGTAAAAAAAAAAAATTTAAAAAAAAAGCTGGCCATAGAATATCCTATAATAATACCATAGAACATAAAAAAAAAAAATTAAGTCACTATAAACTGAGTCCCAAAGGACAATATAGCAGTGGTCTGCAACCATTGTGCCATTCCCTGTGTATGCAGGTTTTTTTCATTCTGGCCAAACATTACAACAGCTGATTTGTTCCTCCTCCCTGGTTGAAGGTGTTAATTGAATCAGCAGGTGTAGTGTTTGGTTGGAATGAAAACATGCATACACATGGCTATTGATGGCACAACGGTGGCTGACCACTGTCTCATTATACACAGCACATTTTCCAGTTTACATAAATGTTGATTTTTCATTGATAATTATTTGGAGTTGATAAGTGTTAATTGGAGAGTTGTACCTCCACTCACAGCTGGTATGACTCTGGGGCACCTGTTCAAAACTAAGTATTAAATTAAAATTAACTCTGATATCGACTTACAGACACAGATATATTGCAATGCATTTTGAGTAGGGGGCAAAAGACTCATAGACACCCCTAATGTTCACAAACTAGTTGGCTAGCTAGTTATATTTATAGGGAGCCGAAGTCGCCATTCACTCCTGTCTATTACATTGCAGATTACTTGATATAAGCAAACTAGAAACTGTACAGTTTCCATTCTGAAATATGTTACAGACCAAAGTGATATTTATTTCTCGGCCTGAATTCGGAGGAATTCAATCGATAGAACATATGATTAAACCTACTGAGGTTTACCACACTACATTACCCATCATTCATTCAATACAAAGCACAACTTCCTAGTATGGAATTTTCAAATAGAAACAAAAGAAAAAAAGAAACATTCGTTACCTAGCCGCTTGTTCCGCTTCAGATCCCTATATGCCCGTACCATCTTTGATTGAAAACAACAAGTTCGCGCCCCTTCTCTGGCAGGTGTTGAAAGTTATTCTGGGAAACGTAGAAAGCACTAAATGAAGCTTAGTTCAATCAGCAAGACTACTTCATTCACAAATCTACCCCTCTACCTTTTCATTCACTATACTTCCTGCCTAATCAGTTAAGGCTACGCCTCTTTGATTCTACTTCATTCACAAACTATCCCTCTACACTTTCATTTGCTAGTTATTATCCAATCAATCAATCATTATAAGAAGGCAGCACCCCTTTGGTTTGCATCATCCAGTCAGCTAAGCCTAAGCATTTCCACACCTTCTCTCACACCCACTTAGGAACCAATCACAAATCGATGCATTCTTTATTACCTTAATCAGCTGTTTCTGTATGTTGTTGTCATTCTAGTTAATGCTGCTAATCTGCACCTCACCACCAGCATCAACGCTCCATTTGGAAGCCCAGTGTGGTGATATAGTACTTTTGGCCATGTAGTGTATCTACAGCCCTGGGGGTTTGTGGGGTACTCCTCCCCATAATTGGATAATAGCTTCAAATAGAGTTTATGTCAAAGTTTTGATAAATGTTTTGATGTAAACCTAGTCTCTAGTAGATGAGGCAGGTTAAGGGAATAGGTACACCAAAAATTACAACAAATTACAAACTAAATTACAACACTTAATCACAAAATACTCCTGGAATCCATTGAATCCATCATGGATTGATGATATGTAACAGTGTAAGAGTACCCGAGGGTGGATTCTTTTGCTTTAAAGGGATATTCAACACTAAGCATATTTGTATGACTTCTATATGGTGAAACCTAACAATACTGGACATAAATTCAAAATTGCAGGGAAAAAAATCAAAAAATCAATTTGTAAAAATACGTCTCGACATCCTTCGGTTTAACATCTCAACTCTGCAGCACTGCCGGCTCCAGCCTGAGTTGAGTTGGCAGAAATTTAAAAAAATGTTGGAGCCCCCAACAGGAGATGGGCAGATAAACTGAGGAGAAAAATCCTCGACCTCAAAAGACCTCTCAGCCAAGAAAGTGCCCTGAGACTCAGCATCACTCTCCACTGTGTAATGTTTGCTAGCTAGTAGGCCAATCTCCAATCTC